>WYDI02035479.1:0-34751 GCA_009867235.2 Psittacus erithacus
GAAAGTTAGAAACACAGTGCTGCACCAGCCACTAAGAAGGAGAAAAAATGACTGCTACTGCTGAACCCATGACAAAGTTCTTTACTGTAAGGGTAGTGAGGCCCTGGAATGGGTTGCCCAGGGAAGTTGTGAATGCTCCATCCTTGGCAGTGTTCAAAGCCAGACTGTACAGAGCCTTGGTTGACATGGTTTAGTGTGAGGTGTCCCTGCCCATGGCAGGGTGGTTGGAACTTGATGATCTTAATGTCCTTTCCAACCTTAACTGTTCTATGATTCTATAGATGTGTGCAGTGCTGGGGAGTCCACCACTTGCCTTGGAAGATTGTTTCAGTGATTTATCATCAGGTATGGCCTGACAGGCAGTGATTAGAATGGGATAATTACTTCTTAGTCTGTGCTGGTGCTGCCCTTGTTGATGTAACCTAGCATCCTGTTGGCTGCCTTTGCCACAGTGGCACACTGTTATTCACTTAACTTCAGATCCCTTTCCAGAGAGCTGCTCCCAGCCAGGTAGATTCCAGCCTGTACTGTACTCCTGGATTACAATTTCCCTGTTGCCAAAACTTTACACTTGTCCTGGTTGAACTTACACTTAACTTTGTTGCAGGTCTTCCTGCAGGGTTGCCCTCCCTTCTGAAGTGTCCACTTCCCCACTCAGTTTTGTATCATTGGAAAACTTGGTGAGGGTACACTTGATCCTATCTTCCAGATCACTTATGAAGATATTAAATGTGTTGGACGTCATATTGACCCCTGAAGGACTCCTCTTGTGACAAGTTGAGAGCTATTTACCACCATCCTCTGAGTGTGGCTGGTCAGCCAGGTCCCCAACCACTGCATAGACCATTTGTCTAGACCATAACACATCAGTTCCTCTGTGAGGAGGTTGTGAGAAGCCATACTGAAAGCCTTGGAGAAATCCAGGTAGACAATATCGACTTCTCACCCTCATCAACTGAGCTGGTTACTTTGTCATAGGAGGCAATCAGTTTTGTCAGGCATTTTGCCTCTGGTGAATTCATATTGGCTTTTCCCAATCATATGCTTTATTTAACTTGTGATAGCCCCAAGGAGGATTAGTTCCATAACTCTCTCAAGGACTGAAGAAAAACTGAAGGGCCTATAATTTCCTGGACCCTCCTTTGAGTTGTCCTTATAGATGGGGGTGACATTAGCCTTCTTCCAATCTTCTGGATATCCCCCGATCTCCACAGCTTCTCAGACATTATCAAGTGCAGTCTTGCAATGGCATCAGCCAGCCCTCTTAGCGCTTTTGGGTGGATATTGTCGGGGACCATCAATTTGTAGGGGTCAAGCTCCTGTAATAGTTCACATAACAACTCTTCCTTCCTGGATTTTTGTTCCCAAGGTCTGGGCCCAGCAATGCAAGTGAACACAGAGGTGAAGAAAGTGTTGAACCTCAGCCTTTTCAGTGTTGTTGGTGACCAATTCACCTTTCTTGCTTAACTGCAGGCCAATATTTTCTTTTTGTTTCTGCATGTTTGCATACCTCAAGACCTTTTTCTTGTAGTTTTTTACATATCTGGCCAATTTCAGTTCAAGCTGCGCTTTTTCTTCTCTAGCTGCACACCATGGCAATGTCCTCATAGATCTCAATGGGTGTCTGCTTGTCCATCTCTGGTACACTTCTCTTTTGGTTTTGAGGTGAAGAAGTCTGGCAGCAAAAGGCCTCTCTCACTGACATTTTTATGTGTAGTGGATTCTCGTATCTGGTGGTCTTGTACCTAAGAAGAAAATCACTCATATTCATCAGAAGTGATCGTTAAACAAACTTAAATTTGTTTCATTGTCTGAAACTTGACTGTCCCCAATGGACTGTGATGAATACTGCTTATTACTTAGATTAAACTTTCAGCCTTGGAAAGAGTACAACATTGTAAAATGTTTCGCATAATTAGGCCAAGAGAAGTCATGGAGATGTATGGTAAAGTTTTAATCAGTTAAGTAGAAAAGTCTAGATATACCACATACCATCAGACTTACAATAGTTCACAGTTAACGCTGGGTATTGAAGTGTTTTCATACCCACTGGAGAATAAAAATCATGCCTGGGTGTTTTCCCTCTTAGGTGAACAAGATACTAACATTGCCTGATGTGCTTCTGTCGTCTTTGGGGGCTGCTTACTTTTTGAAAGCAAAGCATCTATGCTTGTCCATGTAGTTGCCCAAGTGGTGTTTTCAGTGCTGAACTCAATATGAAACAGTCTGCTCTTCATTGTAGATCAGGTAACACTGAGCCAGCCTGTGGGCTCTTAATTGGGTGATTAATATGAGAAATGGAGGCTATTACTTTAAACTTTATGATATGGAATAATACAGTATGCAAGTTCCCTGCTATGATGTGTAAATAAAAGAATAAATAACACAAAAGCTTGCTTATAATTTCACACACACTATTAATACTGAATAATTGCTTTATAACAGCATCTTTCTTTTCACAGTTTTCATTTGTTATGCTTTAATTGTTAGAAGTGCTTAGTGAGCGGAATCCAGAACTTGTAATTTTTATGCAGAAAGAAAACACTTAGCAAAAGCACTGCTTTTCATCCTGTTTTCCTAAGAGATTTGCACTATACCATTTAAATTGCAATTGAAAGGCAAAAGAGAAACGGTGGAATAAAATTGCAGGATTATTATATATAGCAAAAGGAAGAGGAATGGCAAAATAACTTCTACTGCAGAAAAACCCCAATTAGTAACCTGAATATTTCGTGATTAGAGACTGTGTTTTGGTCCAGTAAGAGTCAGAAGGTCAGAATAAGTGCATTACAAGGTTGGTACAGCTGCATCTATCTTTACTTCAAAATCAGAATGAAAACAGTTTATTAAAGGCAAGCCCTCCATGGTGGAAGAGGGAATGTTCTTGGCTATCCATACATATAGAAGTTTGGGGCTTGTTTTGGGTTGATTGGTTTTGGGTTTGTTTTTTCACCTCTTTTGTTTTTTTGTGGCAAAAATTGTGAAGCTAATGCTACTACTGCAAGTGGTAGCTTTACATTCTTATGGAAAGGTGTCGGCACACAGATGCATTATTTTATGTTGTTGTCTGGATTCTCTGTCAGTGGACTTTTGTGCAAGTGTAGTAATTTGTGTTGGTTGTTTCTAGCCTTATTAGTATTCATTCTGAACAGAAGCCTTGGCTCTTCTTTAACTCCCATTGCCTGATAATTCATCATAATTTGGCTCTGAATCGCTTTGGCATAATGGACCAGAGTTATCTTTGTACTTCTGCTGAAGCCTGTAGAGTAAGCATAGGTTAGGCTTGATCAAGAATACTACCATTAATATAAAAATTAAGTAAATCTTGCCATATTAAGCAACCAGAAAGCTAGAATAGGTTATGGTGGCTTTCATTGCAACAAAATGAATACAGTATTGTTGGAAAGTTTCAGGTGTGTAAGTACAGACAAGGTATCTGAGCAAATAGCAACCACTTGAAAGGAATGTAATTGTTTCTAAAACACAGCAGCTTAATATTAGAGGACCTGCCTTTTTGTTATATTTTAAAATCCAGATTAAAATCTCTGATGTGATCATTTTGCACAGAGCAATGTGTTATGCTCATTGTGTGCTGAGACACAAATTTATTAAGTATGATTACATGTAAAATGAAAATGGTAATTCTTTTACAGATATTGCTTTCTTTTAAAAGCTGAATAGTCACCCATACCTTTGATATGTAGCTAATTACTCTATGGTCTCTGCATGTGATGGTGACCCGTCACAATCTTATAGAACACTGGGTGTGATTCTGGAACCGTGAACTAAGTACAGTGAAAATAAATGTAGTTTTTATTTTTATTTGCTCTGCAAACAGGATCTGCAGTATCAAAGACTTAATTAATCTGTAAGCTAGATATGTCTACTAACCATAGATTAGTAGCTTCCTCAAAAAAGGGGGGTTATCTGTGGTTGAATGCTATATATGTTTGTTCAGGTTTGTTTGACTTATTCCAGAACAAAATCTGTGTAGTTTTTGTATACAAATGTTACATGAACTATCAAGCATCATGAATGAACTGCACAGCTTTGTGAATTATTGTGCCTCATCTGAGCTGGAGCAACTGTTCACAGATGCATCCTGAGCTGTACTTATGGCAGCAGGTAATGCTGTAAAGTGCATTAGATTAAACCTTTCATTAATTTGATTAAGTTGTAATGGCTTAACAGGTTTCCTCTCTTCAGCTAACCTTTGCTATCTATTAGTTGGGTACATGCTTTGCCTGTCGAATTGAGAGATAATGCAGTTTAGTTTCAGATTTGAGCTACGTCATGTTATCTCACATTTAGTTCTTACATTGAAGATTAAGCTAAAATGTGTTATCTTGTAATTGAACTGGGCTAAAAACATTCAGGCAGATGGCTACTTCAGCTTGGCAGCATAATGCATTAAGATCGTGATAACTTGCTTGTGTCTGAGCCAGGAGTGCCCTCTCTATTAGTTCTACTGCTGTTGCAGGGAAAAAGGTTAAAAAGGCAGGTTGTGGAACTGGAACAGCAGAACAGCAGGTAGGACAGTTGTGTGGCAGCACTTTGCAGACAAATGGTATAATGGGGCTTTCCAGAAATGGCATCTTTCTCTGTACAGAGCCCCAAGGCAACCTCTTCCCTTAATGTTGTGTTCTTTGCACTTCAGAGATATTATTGTTGTTGTTGTCATTATTGTTATTATTTTAAGGGAGGTGGGAGGGATACATGGGGCAGTTATTATAATAATGCTGCCTTTCTAGGGTACCCTGTCAAAGGAGCATATCAAAACGTTGTGCAGAGAACAGACAGTATAAAAGCCTTGAAGGAATGGAACTGGAGAGTCTAGTAATGAAAGAACTGGAGGAAAGTGATAGTCTTTATTTAGCTGCATCTCAGGACTGCCAATTTCTGTAACAGCAGTAAGCTTGAAATATATGCAGATACTTGCTTGAGCCTCAGGATACATTTTATCATTAATAACCTCAGTACCTAGCCAAGAGTATTCTGCCAACATTTGTTGCATTTGAAAGCTCGACTTAAGGTGGTTTTCCTCTAATAAAGCAACAATAAGAGTATCCTTAATGAGCTGAACTACTTGAAGAGGTTTTTTAGAAAATTTGTCCTTTTTCCCACTTCACTCTTGACTCCTTAGTGCAAAAGACTAAAAGAAATAATATCACAACCCCAAACTTTTAATTTCTGAAAATGTCATATTTTTTCTTGAAGGCTAATTCAAGTGTTTCTTACTCTTTTGGCTCCTTGGCCATGCTGCATCTCCCACGAGATGCTGATTTCTTCTCAAGCTGGAGTTATAGACAGATATTCCAGATTGAAAGCCTAGCATGTGAATGTAAATAGGATCACAGCTACCTTTGTCTTTAATAGCACCACTTTTTTTTTTAAAAATTTTTTGGTACCCTTGTATTTTTTGGTTTTTTTGACATTCAGCTCTTCTGTTGTTAGAGTATATGGTGAAAGAAAACTGAAGGCAAGTGACATCTTTCAGAAGCCCTATCTCAACTTTAGCATCATGTTACCAGGTAGTAAAAACATCATCTAATAGCTAGACCAGGGTTAAATGTGTCTCTCTAATCTTTGCCTATAACTGGGATCAGTGCTAACTTGGTAATGTTGAGTAAGTTGGTCTCTTTCTGACATGTAGAAAAGTGACAAATTAAAACCCCATGACACTACTTTTTTTTTTTTTTTTTTTTTTTTTAAATAATATTAACTGAAGCAATTAGGAGTATTGGGATAAAAACTGGTAGAGTGCCAAGAATTTCTTAAAATTTAATCAATTTTGGAAGGTAATGCTTGCTGTGGATGAAATTAAAGAACTTCGATATTACCTTTTATGTTATTAAATATTTCTAGTGCAAATGAGAACAAATTTCTGTTTTCCATAAAAGCTGCTAGGCTGTAATCATACATGGAAAATATGTGCTAGGATTGCTTCAAAATGAATAAGATTAAAACCTACTATTTAAAAGGGAGACATGAGATAATGTACATTAGTAAATTTATAAATTCAAGTCATCTGTATGTTCCTTTCGTGAAGGACTCAAAGGTGGGAATCAATTTCTCTGCACAAAATGGGCTTTCCTACAAACAGTAGCAGATGAGCTGTGATAGTATCTATGTACTGTATTCTATTCTTCACCCTTTCTCCTTTTATTTCATAACAGCCTAGCTTTTGGTGATGTGGTAGAGTACTTGCAAGCACGTATAAACCTATGAGAAGGTCAATGATAAGCACAATAGTTTTCATGAACCTTCAAGGAAATTCTATAGTGATGTTTCATTTGGAAGTAACGAGTTGCTTCAGATAAGGGTAATGTGAAGGATGGTTGAAAAGGTGCCATTTATTGGCATTTCTATGCCAATATCTTCTAGTGTTCAAAATCTTCATTGAAATCTTCATTGAATAGAGCTCATATGCATTTATTTCTGTTACTTCAAAAAAACACTCTGATCTTTTTGCTGATAGAATCTTTGTGAATATTTCAGGCATTTTCATGTTTTGGTGTTTTTTTGTTTGTTTTTTTTTTGATGTTGCAATGTCTGTAGAAATCAATCTTGTACTGAAGAAATACAGCCATTTCCAAGGATTCTGAAGTGGTCAATGTCAACCATAAGTATACAGTAACCACGATCAATAATCCGTACAGCAACACTGAGAAACAAGTCAAGTGACTTCTGAAAACAACGAGGAAGTATTACGAGACAGAGTAATCATTGTACAGGTTGAGGGTCCTCCATTTTGAAAATAAAAAAAAAACCCAACAAAACATAAAACCTAGTAACCATGAGTAAACTGTTACTTTTAAATATCCTGAATATCATTCAACTGATTTCATTCTCATGAAGAGGCAAAGCTATCTTCAGATGGTATCTTTATGTATCTTTAGATGGTATCTTTATGTATCTTTAGATTAGTTTACTCTTACCTGGGCCTTTCTAGCAAGCATGTATATATACTCTTGCTTCTGCCACTTCATATATCAAAGAAGTAAAATCTTTTGTCTTTCTTTTTCCTAGACAACATATATAAGGAAAAGATTACTGCTTTCCTATTGAAAATGCTTGAAAATGAAGAATGAACTACTTACTGTAGCGTACTCAAGGTAAGGCAAATGACTCATGTTGGGATCAGACATGCAGACTTATCATGGAGCCAACTTTTCCACCAGTGTCACATCCCTTTCTTCCTTAATTAAACTTGAATTTTTATGAAATGTAAGCTGAAAATTCTGATGGGGTCTTTGACACCATGTTTTCCTCCTGTCATCTGCTGATCACCATTTGTATCAAGAGCCCAACAGTTATGTTGTATGGCTATTGGCTGGGAAACAGGGTCTTTGCTTTTAGGGTGTATATGTGTTTACACACACACACACAAGACAATTAAATCCACTATAATGCTGCAATACTGCTGCACTCATTTCTTCTAGATCTAAATAAAACATGATCAATATATAAATAACTTTAGCTATATGGTCAATACAGACATAACATAGGTAGAGTACCTTTTGTTGAACTACTTCATTGGAAATTGTATAATTGAGAAACATTCAAATTCAAATGTGATCTTGGTTATCAGTTTAAATTCTGAATATATTATCTGAAATTGAAATTATTTAAAAGGGAACAGGTCTCCAAGGAAGAAGGATAGTTCTGAACAATTTATTGGTGGTTTGAAGCCATGAATAATTCAGGACCTACATATCTGTAAATGACATGCCATGAACTAAATTGCTACAAATTACAAGAGTATAAGAATGATATAATATCGTGTAAATTTGATACTCATCTACAAAGGTTGGTTGTTTGTCAAGCTGTTTGTGGGTTTGCAGCTGACCTTTAAAAACTTGAGGGTGAATCAAACTAATAGCCTGAACAATAAAAATCTTTCAACAAGTGACTATAATAAATCTTCCCACTTTGAGAGGGAGGCAAGTATAATATATAAAACTAAAGACAAGCTTTAATAGACATACAGAACATGGGAAATTAATTCTGAATATAGAAAGATTAATTATAGCTATGGTCACATTGAGTTTTGAAGATGTATGAATGTATTGAGGATTCTAGATTCCACACTCTACTTTTCACTGTATCTTTGAAACAGTTCAATGTGAAAATTATCTTTGTGAAGCAGGGAACTTGGAAATTCTGTTCCTTTACATTTCAAAACCATGTCTTAGTCATGATAATTATGCTGCAATGTGTAGAACCGCTAAATTCTTATAGCTCTAGTTGAACTGGGGGGGAAGGATGAAGAATTGATTGAAAAATAGCAATTCCAGTTGTGAATTTTTGACAGCTGTTTTTTAGGACATTGTGAATGAGGATGAAATTCAGGCTGTAAAATCTTTAGAGCATGGATGCTGTTTGTTTTGCTCAGTGCAAAGCCAACACAGAGTCATAGAATCATAGAATAGTTAGGGCTGGAAAGGATCTTAAGATCATCTAGTTCCAACACCCCTGCCATGGGCAGGGACACTTCCCACTAGACCATGGTGCCCAAGGCTCTGTCCAACCTGGCCTTGAACATATAAGTCGAGATTGGCTGATGACTGAGGTTCTTCAATGTAAAGGTTAGAAAACACCAATCTTGAAGCTAGTGTCTGGATGCCTCCTGATCTTGAGGCACTTCTGTGCTTGTAAATATCAGCTTAATGTGGTAGGATGCTTATTATGGTTTTTGACCCCAGTAAACACACAACTCTTCGCATTTCCATTTGGCAGGATGGAGTGATATAATTTTGAGCATCTATGCAATATTTATGACCACACAGCAAAAGGAATGCTATTACTCTAATGAGTAAACCCCACAATCAAACCCAAACATTAAGTAGGATTATTAAAAAATGAAAGACAGTTGGTGACTTAGAAAGTAGTGTTCCACTTTAAATGCAAATTGTGGAATTTATTTCTCTCTAGCTGCCAACTGAAGAACATGTGCCGTGTGTGCTGCTTACAAATGGTAATCTTTCCTGAACAAGTTGCTTGTTTTTCTGTGGAAGTTCAGGATTGATTGTGACAGCAAGAGAGAGTCAGAAGTAGCCATGCATATGATTTTGTGTGCATTCAGAAATGACCATGTTTAAAGTATCAACATGGAAAGTTAAATTTAGGCATAGCATCACGTTTCTGGCTGATGTGGTATCACAATCCATCTGCCTCTGAACTACAGGTTGCATTTAGTGTTGTGCTTAGTTAAAATTATTGTGCTAAATCAAAATTCAATTTTCAGTGAGGTACATCCAGCCAAATAGCAAATATAATCACGTTTAAAATGGGACTATAAAACAAAGTTCTTGCAAAGTGTAAAGCTGGGCAGAAATAATTTTGCTTTGTCCTTTAGAAACTCTATGAGAGTTGAGCTGTTTGAGCATTTTGAGCAAACACCAGTGAGTTAAGTTCTTCCTCAGTGTCACAGGGTGGTTTTATCCTGTTCAAAATTGAACACAGTCTGGTAGCATTTTTGAACTTACTGCTTTTCAGGCTTACTGGGACACCAAATATAAAATGAAACCAACTGTGCATCTAGTACAAAGAGGATTTGTAGAGCGTAGGTGAAGCTCTGTCATGTGTGACTGTGCCTGCCTCCCCCATAGGTAATAGGTATATATATTTGTATGGTTTATTGTTGCTTAAAAGGCTGTCAAATTATAAGAAGTGTTAAATTTAATGCCTAGCTATAATACTGCAAAGGGGATTTTCCTGTCACTATGGTTATTTTCTTATCACACAAGACAGTTTAGTAACTGTAATGCTTTCATTTTAGACTGTCATGCAATATGTGAATACATTAATCTTTCAGTAAAATTAAAATTAATGCAGTAAAGGGTTTTTTCACTTATGATAGAAATTCGTATAAAATGGTGCATGCTGTGCTTACACCTTGTATAGTACTGCAAGCTTAGGAAGGCAGTGTTACGCAGTAAATTATTACTCAGTGTGTATCACCTTGGAATGGTAAATTGGCTCTGACTTACATGCAAAACATAACTTTGACTAAAAAGAATGGCAAAGTAAGTAGTCATCACAGCGAAAAATTTGGGTAAACAGATTTTTTTTCCACTTCAGTATATAGTCCTGTGAAATCTTTTCTTCTTGTTTCTCGAGTAAGACTTGGACAAGATGATGATATTTAGGTATAGCATGGTTTTCTCCCCTGTTGATCCTAGAACTTAATCTAGCTGCTTCTTCCATCTTGCAGACCTGTTCTGTCAAAACTACTGAAGGACTTGGAAAAAGCAAAGCTACTGGCTGCTCAGGTTAACCAGGTAGGCTGTAGTCTACTAGCTATGCCATTAACTAGTGTTGGCCACAGTATCCAAATGACATGGTGCCCATTCCAGAGGGATTGTACAAAAAAAAAAAAAAAAACCAAACAAATATTTTGGTATGTGAGAACTGTATGAATTATGCTGATAAAAGAGTGATATTACTGCAGCAGCATTTGGCTTTACAGAAAGTATAGCGTACTCAGCATTTCCGTGGGAGCATGGGAATATTATTATAAATGCTTTGCATAGGGATGCAATGTGCCTTGTGCTCAAGGAAACAGTGGTTCTTAGCATAACAAGTGTCTCCAGTGGAAACAGTGTGGCTTTTAAAAAGAGAGCTTGCATAATGTTCCAGTGAGTTGAATTTTAAGTTACTTCTTTCTGTTTGTAAACCAACACTCTCTGGCTTTTTTATGCTTAACTATGCTTCATCTTAATTTATAAAACTTCACTTCAAAATCTTCTCCTTTCAACACTTGTGGGCCACAACTTAATGCCACAAGAAGATGGAAGTGCAATAAAAAATTGTACTTAATAATTCGGAGCAAGGTTGCTATGGGTTGTTTTTTTTTTTTCTTTTGTTAAATGAGGCTTTAATAACTGTTTTGGAGGCTATATGTGAATATTTTGATGTGGTGGTTAGATGGTTCAGAAAAGATTATATTTCTATCTTCATATCACAAAGTATAGGGTTTTGTCTGAAATAACAAGAGCGAAATATGCTTTAACAGTCACTTACGTATCAAACTTCCTTGAAGTCCTAACTGAGTAGCGTTATAAGTTTTTGAGAGCTTGTAACAGCAAGGAAATAGTGCCTCCGAAATAGGCTAATAGTATTTGCTCTTGACTTTCAGATGAATGACAATGTGCTTAATTGGGAGAGCATCCTAAAATAGCTTCCCAGGGTGATACTAATGCTAATCAATCACTATGTTTCTGTCTTTCTCATATAAGCTGAAAAATGTCAGAGTGCTGTTGATCATCTAAAAGTGGGAGAACTGGAAGAGAGGACTAGCACTAATTAAAATACCTAGCCGCACCTGATCATGTTAGTGACAGGCTGTCTAAGCCTTCTTGCTTAAGACATCCTTAGCATTTCTGCAGCTAGCTGATTGAAGTTGCTTCTGGTACTATGGAACTTGATACATTACAGCTGTGAAGATCCACTGAAACTATGGAAAGGTGAGCTGAGCTGAAACACTGCTGGAGAGTCAGACCAGAGGCTTTGTTTTCAAATAGTTTCGTTTTCTTACTATCTTGATATGACTATCTTTTCAACTGAAGCCTCATAGATTAATACTGTTCCCTCAGAACTTTGATGAATTTTCTGTATTTTACTATGAAGACAAAGGCTGGGGATTAAGGAAGAGGTTTTTATATGATGAAGATACAACTTTATCATGCTCATCTATGGAATTGTTAGAAAAACTCCCCACATCCTGCAGTGTTAGCAAATATCATGAATTTGGAGTCTTAAACTTGAAGTTTCCAGGTAGCAGCGCTCAGTGATGGGACAGTGCTAGAAGATGATGATGGCGGTGCAAGCAGCTGTACAGTACACAGAACTAGATGGGAGACCTACAGCTGCCCCAGTGTTGTGTTCTGGCTTGGAAATAGAGAATAGTTCAGTGGCAGCCAGACTATTGGTCAGCTGGACCTCACTGTACCAAAGAAAGATGCCATCCCTCTAAGTTTGCACGTGTGTGAAGATTTTGCCATCCTGGGTAGGCTCTAAACAATTGGACTGGCTTAAAGAGCTCTTTTTTGAAACAAGTGAGAAAAATTTGAAAGTAATTCTAAATATGGTAATAAATAAAAGATATTTATTCTTTTTTTGGTCATTATGATTATTCTTCTACCCCCCATTGCATCTGGACTTGCCCTCTGCCCCCTTCCCTCCCATATTTCCTATCCTTTGTATGTGTACATCATCAAAATAATAGAAACAGCTATATCGTATTAAATCCACAAATTCGTGTGTTATCTTGTGTCTGGCAGTGGTGCCATTGGAGAGTGTGGGTTGTAGATGAGTGTGTGCAAGTGCTTATTTTGTGAACAGAATCAATAGTTCTCTTTATTTCCATTATTTTATTTTACAAACATTGGATTCTGACATATTTACTATATTATATCTGGGATAACCTTCCAGAAAATTTAAATGCCTTATTTTCAGGACTTCTTTTGTTCTAAACTGCTGTTGCTTCATCAGTAATCCCATTCCTACCATATTCTTTTGTATAATAGGTATAGAAATTGCTTATATAAAGATTATAGGTGCATAATGACATCTATAATTATCAAAGCAATGTTCCTAGTGACTAAGGAGATGAAAGGAAAGATCAAATGCTTTTGAGTTGTTGGGGCTTTTCCTACTCTTAAATACATTTTTTTTCCTTGTGGTAGTCCACTGATACCAAGAATTTAGTATTGCAGAAAAACAATTAAACAAAGGTGTGTTTAAAGGCAAGAAATGATACATTGGCTCACCATAGTGGATGAATCCATATTTTTGAAATTCAAACACCATATATGAGCAAGCATTCTCAGTGAATGACTTGGTCGTACTCCAAAGTTTCTTGATTCATATGCCTGTATGTGGGTTTCCATGAGCAATATGTAATAGCACAGGAAAAAATTGAATTGCAAGATCTCAGTCTGACCCATATAATGCATAAGGTTTTAATAAGGTTAAATGAAAATGCAGAGCCTTCTTGTAGTAAGCCTGTGTTCCTAAAGTGTCATTTAGTGTCTTTCTAATGTCTTGAAGGCACTGTCACCTCCTGGGAAAAAACTTCCATTTCATGTTATAATTTATTTCTTATAAAACAGTGCTTTTTTTTAAAAAAAACCTTCATTTTGAGATTATAAAGGCTTCACTTCAAGTATATCCTGTAGCAACAGCTCTGTAAGAAGCATTTGAACTTGCAATGAATACCAAATTATTCTGGAAACCACTGAGCTCCAGAAGTATGCCATGGCTGGCTTGTATTTAAGGTGTGTTCAGGACTCATAGCTACTCTGCTGTGTTACTTTAAAGATACTCTTAACTTCCAAAGTAAATAATGTCTTTATCTTTCTCTCTTTATTCATCAGGGTGTTGTGCTGTGTCTAGTTTATAGAATTTGGCTTTACTACTTCCATTCATCATCTGCTTGTCACGGGATGTCTAGTACAAGGGTAATTGATAAAGAAGTGTGAATTCAACTGAGTAAGATATATAGAGTGACCATGTTTTGAAAAATGTGTACGATGTTTCTTGTTAATAATAAATATGCTTAAAGAATGGTTTGTCACTCTAGATGACGGATGACGTTTCTCGGTTGGTGCTGTGAGGAAGGTTACTACAGCTATGAGCTATGACTGAGTGGACAAGACTGTTAACAGTATTGGGATTTTAAAATGGTGAAGGTTTTTATCTGCTGTACATATTGACTCTCAATTTCTGAGGAGAAAAAAACTTGTGGATTATCATGTCCCATGTCAGTCAGAGTTAAAACTGTCTCCATAGACAGTAGAAATTGTGTGGTACCTGGAATAAGCATGCCTTCACCTAAACAAATAAGCTATACTTGATTTGTTTTTTCCCTTTTGAAGGGGCTTTTGAAGACATGATACTCCATGTAATAATATGACTGTAATCTCTTCTCTGAGCATTTATCACTTCTTAGCAGGAAAGTATTATCTGAAAGAGGTCAATTGTCTTTCAACAACAGACAAAACTAGAAGTTCATATCTTTGTATATTTGTTTCTAATGGGCTGGTGAAATATGCAGAATGGATGTTGGATGTAAAAGTATGCTGTGAAGAAGTACATAAGGATATAAACACCCAAAGTATGCAACCTGAACAAGTCAGGAAGAGCACATACTATTTTTTCTTAAATGCTGTTATTTGACTTTGTAAGATAGCATTAAAGTCTTACAGTTGTTTGATTTCTTACTTTTTGTAGCTGCTTTGAAAACTTTCCCTGTGGTATGCCTTTTGCATACCAGTTTCTTAGCAATTACTGTCACAGATCTGAGTAGGTTCTGGACTTCTTGGTTTGCATGTTAAAGCTTATAGGCTTGGGTTTGGTGAGTTTTTCTTATTTAGTTTTCAAATCCATGGATCTCAACCATGCCATCTATGAACAAAGAGATCTGTAAGTGAAAACAAGAAGAAATCCATGCACATAAGTACAGTTGCAAAATAAAGATTATGATTTCCTTTTAAATCTAAAGTCTACAGAAAACTAAGTTCATAAAAAAAAACCTCAAAAAAACCGAAAACCCCCAACATAACAACCCCCCACCACCAAAAAACAAAGAAACCCTAACAAAAAACAAAACCAAAAAAATCTGAACACTGATGTTTTTAAGGCAGAGTGAGTCAGTGCTATGGTCAATGACATTGCAGCTAAAAGAGCAGTAATGAACTGTTTTGCCAAGGTTATAGACTCTGGTAGGAGGAGCTCTTGAGATGTGCATTGCTGTCTCTCTGGCAAACTGGCATTTGGCTGTTGCTGAGTTAGAAAGCAAACTTGTTCTGAGCTAAATGATTGCCTAATTGCTTTAGTTACCCCCAAAGATGATATTACAGCACCACACTTGGAAATGCTATTCCAGTATTTAATTGTTTAGCTAATGTTTTTTTTTACTTAAATTTCCCTTGTTCCAACTTAAACTAATTTTTTTCTTTCCTTTGTATTCTAGACTGGAAGAAGATGTCATTTGCATTCTCTTGCAAAGACGTATTAAACATTTCCTGTTTCAGGTGATGATGTGTATTCTATCTCCTTACAGATATATCCCTGAAATCCTTTCAACAGTCTTGTGCCACTGTGTTAAGCTCTCTTCAACTACTTTTCTTTGAGTTGTAACACCTCCAAGTGGATGTTACTGTTCTGGTAGCTTTGTTAGTGGCTGATGTAAAGGAAAGACTATCTTAGGTGTTCTTTAGGCAATTTTTCACTTTGCATATCCTGTCATATTGATTGCCTTTTTCAGGCTAATGTCATGTTACTTAGATTTATCTTGGGATCCATTATAACCTTTGATCCTAAAGGACTTTCACCTAGCCAATTGTACTGAGTTATTATTATCAAAATAAAAATGAAGACAGGGAGCTAACCTTTGGTCTTCTCAAGGGTGCTTGTTCTACAGTAGTTTATACTCAGCTAAAATGCGAAGCAGATTGATGTCGAAGTTACCTAAAGTGATTCTGGGTTCGAAATAGAAGGCCAATACTTGGGCAGTGATAGGTTTTTAACAAACTTTGCTTAAAACTGCAGACATATGCTAAGGAACAGAAGTTGTATTAGAGTTTTTGCTTCCTCCTTTTCTCGCAAGCAAGTTAATGGGGCAGTAACTGGTGGAGCTGAGAGCACAAAGTGCCTGTAAAAAGGAAGAATGCTGCCTGCCAGAAAAAATGTTGAGATGCAACCCAGGTGGCTACCAAGGCTTGCTTTCTGGCAGGAGAGGAAAGATTTGTTGCAGAAGAGCTGCACAGCGTGAGAGTTCATTCTGACCTGCTGTCGTGCTGTAGGCCAGATACTTGTACTGTATGCTGCTAATGTCTAACATCACTGGCAGCGTGCGTCTTGAGCTGTAATCGAAGAATAATGGGATATATAGAATGCAGCCTCAGATATCAGAGCCGTATGTGGACCTTAACTTTTTGATGAAAATAAACTTTTCAGGTTACAACAGTTAATACTGATTTTCTTCCACAAAACCCAGGAGAACAGTCAGATGGGTCCTCTCGTGATATGTAACTAATAACTTCTCAGTGTTATATATCTGCAGCGGACTTGGTAGTTTTGGGTTTGTTTTTCTTTTTTTTTTTTTTGTTAATAATGAAGGTTAAGCTGAATTCTGATTAATGCTGTCCTTTCTCTAGTCTATTCTCAAGGTAATTTTGATTGTTGCAGAAATGCTCAAGTGGTACCTTAAGCATTCTTGATCATGCTACTTAAAAATGAGGCAGTTTGAAAGAGGAATCATAGAATCTGGATTTGAAATTAAAAAATGAAATCTACTTGTCAGCGAAAGCACTATCACAGAATGTGAAGAGGAATATGCATATCATCCTGATCTTTACTGCAGAAAGTGATCTTAATCTATGACCTTAAGATTGTCACCTTTTTTTTTTTTCTGTTTTGAGGAAAAGTATCTTGCTTGAGAGAATTTTGAATTCAGAAGAGCCTAAATCTGAATGTTACATATTTTTGTCATTAACTGTGTTGTGTCTGTGTCTGCCAATGTTTCTCAGCTTTCCCAGGTCTGACCTTTTAAACTGGAATGCAACTGGCATGGAAAGACTTGCAAATGCCATTATCAAGAAATAAGAATATAATTGAAGCAGTAATTTCTTACTACAGGCATATCTTATGCATTTTACATTCACTGTCAGTGTGGAAGTGAACAGAGCAATATGTATTCATAAAGTATTGTGCAGTCATATTCTGAGGGTTGGGTTTTGGTTTTTTTTTGTAACTCTTCTCACAGATTCTTCTGTATGGTTACAGTCTCTTACTGTCAACACCTAATAAACCCAGTTGTTGTGTTTTGGTTTTTAAGTGTCAGCACAGAACCATTAGTGGTGGTTATAAATGTGGCAAGAATCGCATTTCTGTCTGGAACCATTATTCTCTGAGAAAAAGTATTCAGTGTACTCAGAGTAAAACTGGGCAACTGTTAATTCATCTATAAACTATAATGCTAGAAATCTTAAGCTTTTTCCATTTCAGTAACGCTTTTGAATGTCTTGTAGTCCAGACTGTCCAAAGAAGTATGTTTTGCTCTTTGGGGTCTAGGATTTTACCTCAAGGAATGAAAAGTTAATCTGACTTTTTGATTGGGCCATTTTAGTTTTAGATTCCTAGAAGAACAGTACTTCTCCAGTTCTGTGCTGAATTTTTAGCTTCCTAAAAAAAACAAATACAGTTTTCAACACCTGCACTTGTATTTCAAATATAAAATAATAAGGTGCCTAATGTAGTTTAATATGCTTTTTGTGTCTGTTCTCCTTACCCCAATTTGTAGACTGCTTTGCAATTTAAATTTGATATGCTTTAAAGCAAACATTCTTCACTTGCTGATGACATGTTAGTCCTATAAAATTCTCTGATGTAAAACAATGATAGTAGTGTTTGCTTTGTTTCCAAGTGATAGCTTTAAAACCTGTAATTTTAAACCACCTGCAGAACCAAGGAGATTTAACTGAAAAAAAAAAAGAACAACCAAAAAACCAAAATCTGTATTAAGTAATGAAGAATTCATCTGTTGTTACTTAGACCTTAAAGAGCACCTATAACTTCTGAATTGATTTGTTTGTATCTGTGTAGTCCATATTGACAGGTTTCCCTCTTGGAGACTTTCTTTTCATATTAAGTAGGTATTATAAATTCAGTCCATAAATATGGTAGTCTGAGGAAATGGGATCTACAAGACAGAAATCTGCCTCTTTTTTAGAAAAAGTGCTCTGGGCTTATGACCAAGAGTGGTCTGCTTTCCTACATATTAAAATTCTATTGTGTTTATGTCAGGACACAGAGGCAATGCTTGTTGCCGAGATGATTTCCTGAGGTTGGTAGTGGTCCTGAGGCACCACCAATCAGAAGATGCAGAACCCTTATGGAAGAAGCTGTGAGACCAAGTTGGAGGAGGATGAGGAGCTGGTGCAAGGAAAAGGGTCTTTAAAAGGTGAAGTCAACATTGAGTTTTATGGCATAATTTTGATTTTTTTAGGCAGAGGTGTCTAATTCTCTTTGTTTTTTCCCTAAGTATTCAATACTGTAGCACTTAAACATCATAACTTGCTCCTAGTCCTATTTTTAAAATCACACATAAATGTGGGGGATAATAATCTTTGAGATGAAATCTTATATATCCTTGTCCTAATTAAAAAAACCCAACTAACAAAAAACCCCAGCCCATTGTTTGTATGCTAATTCTATAAATAGATGAAGGCAAAATGAAAATTTAGTGCCAAACTAATTAATTTGATTAGTCCAAACTAATAAAGTGCAATCTTGGATCAGGCAGATTATAGTTGACCTGTCTGACTCTTCACTTACGCCACCCTGTTCAGAGAAAGCTGGATTTGACTCTGAAAGAAGCTAAAACAACAAACCACCCCAAAACCAGAAACCAATAACAAAAACATCAAGTCCTAAACCCTAAAAAACTGCCTTATTTGAAATAGATTGTAGTCTTCCTACTGCTCAAAAAACCTTGAGGGAAACAGCAATAAATTTGGTGCAGTAAATTCAATAGTTCTTGATTATAACAAGGGTATTTTGCTGGAAAATGCTTTCTTTTGAATTTCACATTCATAAAATCTAGAGGAATTTTTCTTCAAAAAAAGGCATGCTGCTCTGGTGTTGAATTCTGTGTCTTGTGTATACTTACTTGCAGACACACCTAGGTGTATTTAGGATCAACTAATTGCTAATCACCTTTGCAAAAACTAACAAAGTTTTTTTTTTAATAATCAAATAAGTGCAGAGTAGCTTGCTCATGCTCCTACTGAAATTAGAGATTTGTTATTTTTATGCCCATGCTTGAAGAAGATATCTGATTCCATCTTATTTCTGTAGAGGGTTTTGGGGAGAGCCGTTTCTTTGTTTTTCTGTGATTTGACCAGTATAGAAGGGTAAAGGAGTCAATGATTTTCTGTGGTTTTCAAATTGACCTGCTCTGGTCTATATTGATGCTGGGTTAGCTTACATACGTTGTACATTCTTCTGTTGCAGTTTCTGGTGGGTTTTGGTAGTTATTTACCTTGGTTATTTTGGAGCCTACATTAAAGCTCTAATCTATGTCTGTAAATGTTTTTAGGTATCATAACATAAAATATATTTGGATCAAATAAAAAGTTTAGTAGTCAGCTGGAAGTGAGGCAAATTTCTCCCATCATAACCTTTCAGTATTCAGCAGTTGGTTGTGAATCCAGTTCCTTCTAGGCCAGTGACTGCATCTGTACCTGCAGGTAACTCCAGGTTCAAATTTAGTTCCAGTTCTCCTATAATGTTTTTCCTGACATGAATGAGCTTCAGATGCTATAACTTTCTGGCAGCAAAATGATCTGTCGGAAGCTTTGCTTTAATTTGGAAGTGAAATTAATGGAAGGTAGTTTGATAGAAAGGCCTATCTGATAGGCTGTGATCATTGTCCAAAACATACGTGAAAATAACAATGTATTCCATCCCCTATTCTATTGAAATATGAACTTCTGTTCCTTTGTGTTTTGAGGGTTTTTGGGTGTGTGTGTGCTTTATTTTTTAAATGTGGCTAGTCTTTTTCGAAGGAAAGTATCTTCTAACTAAACTGCAGGTGTCCTGGGTTCAGCAGTAGCAGTCATTTTTCTCCTTCTTAGTAGCTGGTGCAGTGCTGTGTTTTTGATTTTCAGCCTGGGAACAGTGCTGATAATACTAATGTTTTTAGCTACTGCTTAGTAATGTTTACTCTGACCAAGGACTTTCTGAGTCTCATGCTCTGCCAGGGAGGAGGGGAAAACGGGAGGAAGCAGAGACAGGACACCTGATCCAAACTAACCAAAGAGGTATTCCATGCCACAGCACGTCATGCCCAGTATATAAACTGGAGCAGTTACCTGGAAGGGTGAGATCACTGCTCAGGTCGGGCTGTGTATCGGTCGGCAAGTGGTGAGTGGTTGTATTCTCTTCCCTTGTTATTTCCCTTATCATTATTATTATTGGTGGCAGCAGCAGTGGTTTGTGTTATACCTTAGTTACTGGACTGTTCTTATCTCAACCCATGGGAGTTACATTCTTTCCATTCTCCTCCCCATCCCTCTGGGAGCAGGGGGAGGACGAGGGAGGGGAGTGAGAGAGCGGCTGCATGGTTCTGGATTGCCGGCCGTGCTTAAACCATGACAGCAGGGTAAAATTATTTGTTTACAGTTCAAACGGCAGAAGCTTTTGTTCGTAAATAGCTCTGTGGCGTATACTGACAGCTTGATGCCATTTTCATGAGGTGCTTTTATGTATTAAGAACAAAGATGTTTGAAATTAAATATTGAAACTAACTGGGATGTTAATTACTTAGTAATGATTAAGCAACTCTCACTAAAGTCAGGAGGATAAGAACTATAATGCTTTCTTGATAAGCATTATAAGTGCAAAGGCTTAATAAGAATCAAGTAATTTTTAAGAGACTGTTTAAAGGATCAGAAAGCTACATTTGCAAGGGATTCAGAATTTCAACTATTAAAAGCTGGTTGAAATAACAGTATTGAAGGAAAAAGTTTATATCACTGGCCATAAAAGCAGTGTATTACAGCCCTGCTGAGAGTGTGAATGTGGCTGAAGATACATGCACTGGGGATAGTATTTCATTGCAAGATGTAGTAAACTAAAGAAATTCAAAAGTGTTATTGAGTCATTGGCAGCTAAATCTTTCTGTGGGGCCTGCTGTTCCTTGGAAAAGTAGAATACAGAGGGTTAAGATTTCTTTTGCAGCATATAACTTGTTTCTTTGCTTCTCTTATGTACCCCATGTGTATTTCTGGTTTATCTTCTTTTGTGTGCTATTTTGCTCTTGATATTTTCATAAGAAGTTAAAATAATAAAGAATTGCTATAAACTATTTTATTGGGAAGACTATCTGAGGTACTGGGAATTGCCTAATTACCTAAAGCAACCTCAGGTGCAGGGCATCACTGTGGAGTTAGAGCAGCTTGTACCAGAAGGGTCATCCGGAAAAAGTAAAGAAGGGTTGAACTTGCAATTAGTGCTAAAAGAATATGTTAAAGAAAAAAAGCATGTGTGTGTATGTAATGCAGTTAGCTGAATATGCTGACCTCAGCTTTCCTGACTAAGGAAAAAAAAAAATAAAAGGAACTAAAAAATAACATTTCTGTCTGAAATGTGAAATCTTTCAGAGCTACTGAAGACTAATGAGGCTAGTTTTGAAATAAAGTGTCAAAACGAAACATTATTTTTGAGATTTATTTTTTCCCCCACATGTTTTCCTAGAACTGCAATTTTGGTGAGTGCAGTGTTGCTTGTTTCTTCCTTCTCTCTCACGCTTTCATAGCCTCCCTGTTCGCAAGCTTGACACTCCCAGATGGTCTGAGGGCAACAGAGGTACTTTTAAAGTCCAAGCCACATCAGTGGAAACCAGTAATTGGACCACCATATTTATTTGAAAATACTATATTATCTGTTCAGTCTGCATCTCATTCCTGAAATGGTTACTTGGGATATAACAGGGGATGTCAGGTGTCAGCACTATTGCATGGGTACAATGGATAAAAGATGTAAGCATCCCTACGCATGGCAGGGGGGTTGGAACTAGGTGATCTTAAGGCTTTTTCCAACCCTAACTATTCTATGATTCTATATGGGAGGAGGGGGGATAAGTTAAGGGAGACTGCACATGTGGACACTGAACTCTGGAGCTGGATCTGTGAAACCAAAATTACTAATTGACCTGCATGTGTTTAAAAATGGCTGAGTTGTTTTGGCAGTCATGCCTCATCCTACCTTGTGTGTCTAATTCTGGGTGATGTGGCATTGTGCTTGGAGGGTCATATGGAAAGGTGCCTTTCCTCCCCAGTATCTTTAAAGGTGTACGATAAAGTACTTGTAAACCCTTGGGAGCAAATTTTAAGTGATGGCTTAAACCAAGTTTCTACCCATAAAATGCCCAGAAGGAATGCTAATTTTGCTGTGAATTTCTTGCTTTTATAGGTTTCACAGCAATGTTCTTATTTGTAAAAGTAAGGAGTGTGAACCCCCGCCCATCTTTCTGCTTTCTTATTCACTGGTCTACCTGTTTATTTGCAAGACACAGTTTTGAGGCTGTATCAAGATTATGTTGGAGGGAGCAGAAGTTGATTGATTGCTTTTTGTGTAGCTGATTTTGGTTTGGGTTTTTCTGGTTAGGTTGAGTGGGTTGGTATTTTGTGGTTGGGTTTTGCTTTGTTGTTGTTTGGGGTTTTGGGGTTTGCTTGTTTTGGTTTTTAAACTTCAGTAAAGCAGTGGCGAAGACCAATCTAAAACCTCTGCTCAGCTGGCCTGAAAATGATAATGTGGAGAATATTAAATCAACTTAAGCAGATTTTGGATGTGCAAATCCCAAATTGATCCAGAAAGGCACTGCTTGACAACTTGCTAATCTCTTGGGAGATGAAGCTACATGGTTTCAGGTTTTCATTTTTGGTCCCTAAGTTCTGGTACTGAGCTGGTTTGCAGTATTTGGGATAAAGAATGTGTGTACATGTACATATGTAAATTAGAAACTGATTCCTGGCATCTCAGAAATCAACCTTTTCCACAGCAGGAAGAGATTAATTATTTCAACAGCAGAAAACTGCACCATGTTCTGTAATATCTTCATACAGGCAGACTACCACAGTTCCTCAGGACCTAGCGTCACAAGTTGCAAAGACCTGTCCACAGAAATGAAATCAAAACAAGGGCTAATAGTTTGAGTGTCTTCATACTGTGCTCACTTTTCAGGGTTTGGTTATTGATCAGTGTGATTTATTATCTTAAATTTCACCCTTCCTAGATAAGAGGGGTAAAAGTCTGTATTCCCAGTGTCAACAGATGCTTTTCATACTGGAGAGAGATAGAACTGGGAGGATTATGATCTGTTATATTTGATTCAATTTTGGGAAGGAGGCAGGGGAGAGGTTCCTCAAGATAACTGATTAACTTGTAGAACAGTGGAAGCATGAAGACCACCCTTAGGTGTCTGATGTATCTGCTTGAATTTAGGCAGCTCTTTCTCAGATTTCTTCATTACCCAAGTTCCCTTCTATTTTTTAACCAATACGATGTAACCAATACTGAAGGAGATGTTGGGAAATATTCTTCTGTAAAGACATGTTTTGGCAGCTACTTTTATGATGAACTGACATTCTGTCTGGCAGAGTGAGGGGTGTTAAGATGATCAAAATATTTAATTAATACTTCCTAAAAATATAGCACCTTATAAAAATAAGAGCCATCTCTCTGTATAAATCTCTGTAAATCTGAGTCTGCTGTAGACTATTATGTTCTATATGTCCTACAGAATCCCTCCTTTTTTATCCTCCCCTTTCTTCTGCAGAAAAAATGTGAGGATGCCAGGATGATGTAACCCTCAATGTCTGAAATTAATTTACAAAGGGTGTGGGATTTTGATTTTTTAAATTTTGGTTTTTTTTTTTTTAATCTCTTTGCAAACATGAGGAATTATATGAGCAATTATGTTTTTATCCATCTGACTGGGTTTGCAGTGAACTGGGAAGGGAATGCAGTAAAACTAATAAGGGACACATGCCTTTAGAGGAAGGAAAAATTAGAGTCTTCTATATCTCAGTGGTACCAATCTGTCAATTAAGGTTTAGGGGTCTATTTTGCATTTCTTATCTTGTCTCTATCTTTTGTTTTGTAATACTGTGCAGCTGTGACTGTAAGTTGTCCATTTTTTTGATAATTTCTGAGGCTTAGCATCAGGTTTATCTGCCATTACATTATCTGTATGGCTCACTACACTTCTGTCAGCCTTGTCTACAGTAAAGATATATGACTGATGCAGCTGAGCAGCCAGGTAGGTGACAGGTAAGAAGTAGCAAGAGAGCAGCAGTACAGTGATGGTCCCTTCTGTTCTGGAGCTGACAGAGCTGTGCTTGCTCCAGCGGAGAGGACGTGCACAGAGCTGGGCAGTGAGAGCACTGGCAGTGGCTTATTTCTAGGGCTGTTTCACATCTGGAGCCAGAGTTAACCATAAACTAAATGATCAGGTAGCTGTGAAGAAAGTACTACTTGATTTTATTTTCTCTCTGCTCTTTTCTCCTTTCTCTCATCTGTCCTAACTTCCTCTTTAATACTGATCCCTAAGTGCCTATTAGAACCTTATATATATTTCGGTTCTTGCTCTGTCTTTGAGCCATGCCACCAAGCTGCTGCTTCCACACTGCCTGGGTTGCTGCAGGAGTCAGCATTGACTGTTCAGGGCAGGCTACCTCTCTGCTTACCTGTTTTGTATCCGAGATATAGGACGGAGGACAGAGAGAGCTGAAGCTTAAAGCCCTGTGTACAGTGAACAGGTACAGTTGTCATGGGATGCTGCAGCTCTCAAAGATATCCAGTGTAACACACAGAATTTTTGAACAGTACAGTTGTAAGTATCTGCTAAGATTGAAATCTGAGAACTTGCCAACACTAAAGAAATGTTTTCCAGAAGATAAAGGAAACTTGGAGTTTTCTATAATGAATTCAAATCCTTGTCATGTTGAATCCCTGTTGGCAATACTTGGACTGGGTGTTTTGCTTTTTGTTTTTTGGTTTTTGTTTTTTTTTTTAATTCAGTTTAAAGATCTTATTTTTAGAAGTTTATCTGAAATGTTCAAATAGCTACATTTGGCTAAGCTGTAAGTGGGTTAAAATAAGGCCTTGAAAAGAAAACTATTGAGTAAGCCTGGTTTGAATATCAGCACATTACTGACTATACTTTATGCAAGTCTCACGCTCTATGCTGTAGTTGCAATCAAAGCATATATAGTTATGTGCTTTGAAACAGAAGGCAAGTGGAGCTAGTTTGTAGAGCCTCCTATAAGCTTTAACAAAGCTAATGCTTTATTTTTATAACTATTAATCATGATGTATTTGTAGATATCTCTATTCAGCATAAAATAATAAAGGTTTTCATATTTATCTATCTCTGAAAACTGCTATCATTAGACATTTTTTGTTGTAAGTGTCATAGTGCACTGGAAGAGTTTGCAACAAGTGGCTTTATTTTACAAATAGTGTTATAAATATAGCTTTCTTTATCTTATTAGCTCATTATCATTATGAAATGCAAAAATGATGCAGCTGTCCATGTAACTTCAGAAAATCTAGCTCATTTGCATATTTAATTAGACTTCAGACATCAGTCACTTTTTCTGCAAACATAATGCCATTTTTTTTTACTGCTTATTCAGTCAGAACAGTTTTGGCGTGATAAAAAATATATCCCCTTACCCCTTGTAATGATTCATTCATTCAGAATAAAAGGAAGCTATTATACAGAAAACATAGTTTTCCAGCATGCATTTTCCAAAATTCTTACAAGAAATGTGGACTTAATTTTCCAGTTACTGTGAGGGGTTTTACTAGCCTCCTCAGTCTTGCTTTAAACTTGGAGTATGCTGTACTTTGTTTTATCTTCATACGATACACTGCAGTCAATAAAAACTAATAAAATATATGGGCCTCATGAGAGCTACATGTGTTTGATATGTGTCTGATAGTTGAGTGCTTCAAATACAAAGTTGTTATGGACATAGGAAGGCTCACAAGTTTTTGAGACTATGACTTCTTCTGTGGCATTTCTTTTCTCTTAATTTTTTATTTGTCTTTGGAGCACATTTTAACCACAAAATGAATGCTTCCTTTTTAGTGGTTGCATTTTTGTTTGTTTGTTTTTTAAATACCTCCCATGTGCCTGTAGAATACATTCACAATTAGTTTTGTGAGTTTTTTGCACATGTAAATTGGTATCAAGTATCGGAATTCCTTCAGCTGCAAACCTTTGATGTCATGGTATTATTTCCTGGAGAGTAGAAAAGAGTAATGGAATGTAAATGTTGCTGAAGATAAATTTTTCAGTGTGGGGAAATACAATAAGGTGATCAGTTCACTTTCATGTGCTGCCTCTTCTCTCTTGTTCAAGGAGGTAAAGAAGGAGAAGAACTTAATCTTATCATCTAATGCATAAGGTACATCAGGAATAAAACTAAGGTGCTTGAGCAGAATGTTTAGAGAATGTCAAGCTCAGTTAAAATTAAAATAATGCCACTAACAGTGATCTCTCATTTGATGATACTACTTCTTTTTGCTAAACACCCATGGGGCTTTGCAAAAATTCTCTAGTGTTTTTCTTCTTTCCTCTTCCATGTTTCCCAAGTTGTGGTGAGTTGCCCGTGGCCAGCAGGTAAGCAAGCACCCACTCAGCCACTCACTCATTTCCCACTGCCAGCAGTACAGAACACAGGATTGGAAGAGAAAAAGCAAGAAAAATAATGGTCAAGGTAAAGACAGTTTAATAAGAGAAGGAAAGAGGAGAGAGGAAAAAAGAAATGATGCAAAGGCAATCGTTCATCACCTCCCATAAGCAGACTGATGCCCAGCCAGTCTACAAGTAACAGTTATCTTGTAAGACAAAAGTCTTGAGGTTTTTTTCTTATTGCTAAGCAATATTATGTGGTATGGAATATTCCTTTGCCAGTTCAGTTCAGTTGCTTATTGACTAGAGGGTGGGAAGGCGTGGAAGAGTAAGAAAAAGAAAAAGACTTGATGCTGTGCAAACATTGCTCAGCACTAGCCAAAACATTGCTGTGTCATCAACCCCATTTTAGTCACAACTCTAAAACACAGCAGCTATGAAGAAGGTTAATTCCTTTCCAGTCAGGCCCAATACAGGAATATGGTGAAAGACCAGATTCTTTTTTGTTTTGAATACATATTTGTTCATCTTGTTCCTTTCCTCTTCACAAAAAATGTCTGCTTTTCTCTGCTTTGATAAGTTACTTTGGATACCCTGCTCCTGGTTTCCACCGTCCCTTCTGCTTCAGTGGGAGAAAGAATCACAGTATGAGCTCCTTTCCCACAGCAGTGGGTAGATAATTTCACATGTTCTGATTATTTTTCTTGTATGTACATGATCATCTCTTGGCCTCTGCCCTAATGCTGTCTAACTCGTTAGCATCTCATGGTTCCTTGACAAAATAAGGAGGTTCATGGAACAGTCTGATTTTTCCGTGTGGCATCGGCTAGTTCTAGCAGCCCTATGTTAGGAATCCTAAAGTTAGAAAATTGTTCTGTGAACGTGCAGCATCCTTCATAGTCTATAATTATGAGGAAATAAGAAGGAAATATAAGAAAGTTTTCAATCCCATGCAAGAAGTGTAATTCTGCCAGGGCTTGTTTTACCTCCCTCAGTGTACAGGGTTTGTTTTTCTGTTATTTTTTACATCCTGCAGTGAAAGTGATGTTGCATTCGAAACTGTTATCTTTTGTAGCGCTAGACTTGCAATGGTACCTGTTAATTAAACTTCACCTGAGCCAGTACAACTTTCTGCAGAGAATGAAACATCCAAACTTGTAGAAGTTTTTCTTGCATCTGTTGATACTGGTGGACATGCAAAGACCTGTGTGTTCAGTTTCTCTGTTCTCACTTTGAAAATGTTTGTGGAATTCTGTAAATAACAGAGAAAAGTAACCTGCAGGTTGAACAATAGTTCAGGCTTTTCAGAACGCAGTTAAAGCACCTGCTGCTGAGAAAAGTATGAGTACATTGTAAGACAAGACTGTATTTAGTTCTTCCAGCAATCACTTAAGTTATAGTTGCAATGTAGTACCAAGATATACTCTTTCTTTCCCCTTATAGTGCAGAACCAAAGGCCCAGTATGCAGACCAGACACACTTCTTCAGGAAATCTGCTGCATCCCTGGGACCTGGGTCAAAGATGTGAAGAGAAAGTCTCCTACCCTGGTACGGCCCTCAGACTATTATCCATTATAAATTTTTCAGGTGGGAAGCAATGAAGTTGCAAGAATTCTGTGTTCAGTTTTGGGCTTCTCACTACACAGCCATGCTGGAGCTTGTCCAAAGAAGAGCACTGAAGTTGGTAAAGGGTCTGGAGCACAAGTCTTATGATGAGCTGCTGAGGGACCTGGGGTTGTTTAGCTTAGAGAAAAGAAGGCTAAGGGGAGACCTTACCACACTCTACAGCTACCAGAATGGAGTTTGTGGCAAAGTGGGTGTCAGTCTCTTCTCTGAAGTTACAAGTGACTGAACAACAGGAAATAGCCTCAAGTTGCACCAAGGGAGGAGGTTTAATTTGAATGCTAGGAAAAATTTCTTCACAGAAGGGGTTTTCAAGAATTGGCACAGGCTGCCTGGGGAAGTGATTGAGTCACCCTCCCTGAATAATTTAAAAGATGTATAGATGTGGCACTAAAGGTCATGACTTAGTGGTGGCCTTAACCGTCTTAAGCTAATGGTTGGGCTTGATGATCTTAAAGGTCTTTTCTAAACGAAACAATTCTGTGATTCTATTCTGTGACTCTGTCTGCTCCAGAGACAGGCATATTTTTAGCTTCACATTTTGATAATAATGGTACAGTAGTTCCTCTTGATTTTTTTTTAAATTGCATGAGCTATTTCTGTAATCAGCTATTCACCACATGTATATTTTGTATTCTTATACAAAATGCCTTGAAGATTACAGATTTTTATAATTCTTTTTTAATAACAAGCAAATTAATCTCTTAGGAAAGGTGGTCACAGCTAGCTGCATAAAATCTTAGTTATGTGTAAGTGGGTGGCTGTGGTAGGAATTTGCAGACCTATTTATAGAGAAGTAAATTCTCATCCAAATATTTATGGACTCCTGGGGCTGTAAATGAAGGGTTTGAAATAATGGCTGTGAAAAATCTCAGCTCCTGCATGGCTGTCCCCAAAGTGTTTAATGCTAAAGAATTCTGGATAATTTATAGAGGGCAGTTTGAGTGTCAGTAAAGTTCTTACTCATTTGCATCTATAAGCATTAGATAAGGCTGCATAATTTTTTTCTTTTATAAAGCTTGTAAAGCCTTTCAACTTACAGGGAAAACCTTGGCCTCATTAAGATTGTACATTGTGATGATGGTGACAGCTTTGTAGCAAGATGGGCAGCTATTGTCTGCATCCAAACAGGGGCTTTCCCCCAGTGGGTATGTGATGATAGGCAAAGTGATGCGAGGGATGCAACAGGGACTGGAATATGTGTACTGTGGTTTAAGAGACAAAAGCCCTTTCTAAACTTAATGTAAGATCTCACACAAAAGAAGGTCCTTCAGGGAAGGATGTAGGAGCAGGACAGGGAGAAGAGAATTCCTTCTCCAAATAAGTTTCTTTAGCTTCTCCCATGTCTTTGGATTGTAGCCTGTATGTGAACGTATGGGTGTAGTAAATATTATTTTAAAGAAAAAATCACAGATTATTTTCACGCTGTAGCTTGCACTGGGGTAGTGGAACTATGTCAAGGGACTAAAAGCATGGGAAGTAAAGTGCTTGGGGTCCAGCCCATTCCGCCTTCAAAATTGCTGTTCTAGAGGTTTTGAGTATATTTATTCGCTTTGTATGGCTGCAGCTGTGCACCATTCCTGTTATGTTATCAAGAAAAAGCTTTACTCTGTATTAATAGCAGATAACACAGGTTTTTAATCTGGAATTTTGCATAAGAAAAAAGCCAAAAACTAAGGAAGTAAATTACGTCTATTTTTCCTTGTAACTGAAGTTCCTCTTGTTTGCTGTGATTGCAAAGAAACTACAGTGGTATTTTCATTGGCTTAATTCTTGTTCCTGTTGTCTTGGCTGTCTACATAGCAGAGTTCATGCAAGAATGTGTTTCTTCCCTTTCCAGGGCTTGGAAACTTTAGGAAGGCTCTAGCTCTGAAATTGCCAATTTGTATCTTGTTTACTATTACGTATAGGATAGATTTAAGCTCCCACTTTATCCTTCTCAGGTCTGTTTTGTTCATTCCTGTTGTAGAGTAAGAGAAAGTGTTTAAGCATTTTCTAGGAATGCTACTCTATGGTTTCATTTTGCCCTTAGTTTCCAGGAAAAGGCATTAAATGTAAATAATTTTTCTTATTTGCAATAGGTCAGACTAATTCAGCTGAGGTTCTCACCCATCTGCATAGAAAATTATTGTAAACACAATAAAATTCAAAGGTCATTTCTGCAACTGAAAGAGGATCAGAGGTGCTTTCTGTACTATTTTAATCGACTTCAGAGAGTTGTAATGAGTTTAGTAAAGGGTGAAAGTCCAAGGCTTTCCCTTGCTGTTGTCCTTTATGTAAGTCTATTAACTATTCACTGGTTTATCATTATAACATGTTCAATGGTGAATGAAGGAGAATCTGGCAAGGGAAATTTAGTTGGAGTGTAAGACCTCCTGATGTATGCTGATTTTGTTGGTATGTTTCATCAGTTGAACAGTGGTAGCTTAGAAAGCACAAGTCAATCTGCTTATGAAAAATGTCATGCAATTATGTTGCAAACCTGATTATGAAGCCTGAATACTTATAGCCCATTACTAAAGTAAGTGCTGATCTCTAGAATCAGGTTGCAAACCCATTGTGCTTTACACAATAATCTTGAACAACAGATCTCTATGGAGGATCTTAAGTGGTTCCTGTTTCTTTAGGAGGAATATGCCTTGTTTGATTTCTTTAAAATGCTAATATTGCCTGCCAGAATTTTCCTTAGCTTGACAGTCAGAATATTTGCTATGGAGCTTGTCTAGCACAACTGGGCCATTTTTAAGCAATTTAAGTGGTGATTATTAAGCTATGATATTGCTCTTCAGCTAAAGAAGCAGCCTGAATCATGAATACATTTGATTTACTACTTCCAGGCAGTAATCCCTTCAGAAATCATGGTTCGTAGTACAGGTAATCAGGAAAACCTATGCAGGATTCACTGGTCAGTAGTTTGATAGCACCATAAATGAAGATGACTAGTTGATTTAATACTGAATATATTTTATTTATTTTTTTTTTGTCTTTTCCTGATCAATTGCTTTCTAGCTATTTGAAATGGTGTTTAATTCTTCTTTCTATAATGAGAACTTACAGTAATTTGTTATTGCACAATCAAATCAGTTAACATAATGAAAATATATTTGCTGGAGAACAGGGTGTTACAAAGAAATGCTTAGGCTTATTGTTTTCCTTTTTAATTCAGTTTTGAGCTGGTACAATGACCTCTGGTTCTGATTTTGTTATGACAATGTGTGCAAAGCTGCTGAGCTTTGGTAGCTGATCAGAACCATGGAATGGGAGAGGGGTGTGTTATTTTGGTTATGAGGCTGTTGAGGTTTGCACCAATTCTCAGATCTTTAAATATTCTGCTCAAAAATTAAAAAGGATTGATATTGGGCCCAATGCTGTTTAATATTTTCATGAGTGATCTGGAAGATGGGATCAACTGTACTGTATCCCGACCAAGTTTGCTGATGATAACAAACTGAGTGGGGAAGCGGGCACTTCACAAGGGAGAGCCACCCTGACACAAGAACCAGATAAGCTGAAAGAGTGCGCTAACATGAACATTATGAACTTAAACCAATGCAAATTTAAGACCTCATACCTGGGAAAAAACAACTCAGGAATGCAGCATAGGGTGGGATATACCTGGCTGGGGAGCAGCTCTGTGGAAAAGGACCCAAGGATCTTGTGGCTAGCAGATGAGTAACAATGTGCTGCTGTCGCAAAGATGACCAATGGGATGCTGGGCAACAAGGGCATCACCAGCAGAGACAAAGAAGTCATTATTCTACTCTACTCACTGCTTGTCAGGCCATACCTGTAATACCATGTTCAGTTTTGGTCCCTGCTCTACAAAATGATGTGGACAGGCTGGAGAGGATGCAGAGAAGTGCCACAAAGATGATCAGAGAGCTGGGTAGCCTGCTGTGTGAGAAAAGGCTGAGAAAACTGGGTTTGTTCTGCCTAGAGAAAAGAAGGCTCATGGGGGAGCTTATCACCATGTTCCTGTATTTAAAGGGTGGCTATAAAGAAGATGGAGGCTCTTTTTTCACAAGAAGTCACATGGAAAAGATGAGGGGTAATGGATGCAAGTTACTCCTGGGGAGATTCCATTTGGACACCAAGAGGGAAAATTTTCACAATGAGAACAATCAGCCATTGGAATAATCTCCTCATGCAAGTGGTGGACTCCCCAGTACTGGACACATTTAAGACACAGCTGGACTGGGTGCTGGGCCATCTAGTCTAGTCATGCTTTTGCCTGGAAAGGTTGAACTAGATGATCTTTGAGGTCCCTTCTAACCTGGTATTCATTGATTGTATTATCAGGTTTGACTGTGCTACAGGTACCATCTTCTGTTTCTTTTTCAAAGTTAATAAAATTACAGCTATGGATGTATATATAAGCCAAGATACCCTCCTAAATTCCCTCCTTCCTTCCTCGACCCCTCCAAAAACAAAAACAAAACCAAAAACCACCCAACAGCAATAACAAAACCTAACCCCCAAACCCTATCTGGAGTGAAAGGAAACCCACCCTCTCATAGTAGCCCTTAAGCACCTTCCAAGTCCATCTGCTCACTGATGAAAGACTTTGGCTACGCAGTCATATTTAGATTAATAGGGAAATTTCATTCCCAGTGCAGAAAGATTGCTTCAGCATGTAACTCCTTCAACTAGTAAAATGCCCGTCTGAAATTACTCCATTCAGCTGATTAAGTTAATTGCAGAGAAACTACTATTGTTCCCATGGAAAAGCACAGATTCTATCAATAAACTTTCTAAGCTTTATGATATTACCCTCTGAGCGGATGAGGCAATTAATCTCTGTTTGTATCCCTTCACTTGGAGACTTCTGACTGCGATGAACAAAGTCTTTTAAAAGCAATAAAATGGGTTGCTCCCCTAGTGCGCCGACAGAAATTCATAAAATATGTCCAAAGACATTTCCCAGGGGAATGTCTCTTTTTCCTTTTTTCACTGATAGCCTTTGGAAATTGCAAGAGCCACAAAGCATGCACCTACATATGCCCTGTGCCGCTCCTAATGGAGTGTGTTAGTATTCTGCAAGAATGGGATGTGAGACACTGCATTATATTCAGATTATTATACAAGCTAGATCCTGAAAGTATGAAATGAGGATGCTAGTAAATGTGACAGCTTAACAACAGTATCTGATTTCACATTAATTTATCTCTTGTGGAGAACAGATATATTGTTTTTTAGACACATCTGTATTCTTCAAAGAAAACCAATTCAGGTTGAAAGAAAGTTTGAATGCCAGGAAGAAGATCATTAGGTGTGATAAATGTATCTCTGAATGATCTTAGTGTGCCTGCTGAAGGGAAGAATTTCAGGGAAGACTGGCAGAAATTAAGTTTTCAGCTCTGAAAAGTTTCTTGTTGGTGATACTAGTGACAACCAACATGTCTTAAGCGATATCACTGCAAAAGTTGGAGATTATTTCCTCTGATGCTATAGCCCTTTCTCTTGGGAACTAAAATGGGCAACTGGATTCTGGTGTGATTAGAAGTAAATGCTTAATTTAATTTGCATTAGTGTTGCAGGACAGAATCCTGCATAGAGGAGATAGAGCAAACTTTATTAGAGTAGTTTGCATGTACTATGCACTTGTAACTCTTTCAATTAGCAGGTGAAAGTTGCTTATACTTCCTCTGAATTTCACCAGTGAAAAGAAAAGGGCACTTAAAAGCAGAAATCATCAAGACAGTATTTTATATTTATTTATGTGTTTTTCCCCTGGTGGGCGTTTAACTCCAATGACATTCGTGGAGTCTGAGTTACCATTGTAGTACTCTGCAGTGTACTAACAGTGTACTGAGAATCTTTCATGTTAATCATCCAGATGTTTTTTGGATCACAGGTGGAGAACAACGTTCTCAGTTAATGGATCGTGTTTCCTATTCCACCAGTGTAATTTACCTTATCTTAGTTACATCAGTGATGCCAAATGCAAAAATAAATAAATGGAATTACTTCAAGTGATCCTCAAAATGTTGAATTGTTTTGCAGTCTTTTCACTTGCAATTTATGAACAACTTCCAATTTTCAGTAATGTCCAGTATTCTGTAATATTTTAGAATTGTGCAGATCTATTGTTGCATATGTTCTTATGTTGCTTGTTGTCTAACATAAGAAATGAAACATACCAAAATGTGATGTTCTCTAGGTATCAGTTTGAACAACTAGCCTGGTAAGTGTCATGTTTCAGTTTACTTAGGTGGTTGACCCATATCTGTAGATTTTGCTGCCATTCAACATAGGATTCTAATTAACAAACTCATTATTTGTATGGGATTGAACATTCTGTGGTTATAAAATTTAAGTTGGATTGGAGAAGCACTCTGTGTGATGATTATTTTTTTCTTTCTTCTTGCTGTGCAACTTGAAAACCTTCAGCCTTTCGTGTGTATTAGGGAATGATCAATAGGTGAATAGCATAAACTGAAAGATTAAATGCAGGTATACTTAGTCATAGTACTCAGTGCATAGCTTTTCAAAAAGTTCCTACGAGCAGCTGGGACTAAATAGACAATTGCTTCTAGCGTAGGTCCAGGCTAGTTGCATGGCTGATGCCTTTGAAGAAGGTGGATGCACCTTCTCCAGGTCATAAGTATACAAGTACACATGCATGGATATAATATGTCTGTGTATATGAGCAATGTACAGTCTGGCTGCTCTTTTCTGGAGGTGAAAAAGCCCTCCTTGGCTGCAGAACAGCGAGTCACTGCTTTCTTGAAGTTACGTAGCTATGATTTTTTTGTTGTATAACTTCTCTAGCTCAGCGCTTTAACAGTTACTTTACTGCCTCAGTCAAACAGCAAGACACAGCTGAAATAGACAAAAGTAAGGAGGTGATCCTGCCCCTCTACTCTGCTCTCGTGAGACCTCACTTGGAGTATTGTGTGCAGTTCTGGTGTCCTCA
>WYDI02035481.1:0-81649 GCA_009867235.2 Psittacus erithacus
CATCACCTTAGCATTGCTTAAAACTGATTCTAAAGGTTTACATTTCATTTAGCAATTTTGTGCCCATCTTTGTTTCATATGTTAAACAGCTGCGGATTGTGGATTTCTTCACCAAACCCACCTGAAAGCCCCAACAGCAACTAAGGTACAGAGAGATTAGTATTATTATTTTTATGTGAGAATGAAACCTGAAGAAACAATAAAATTGAGTCAGGGTTTAAAGAAAAATCTATAGCAAAACAAAAAGAAGGAAACAGAGAATAAAACTGCAAACAGAGAATCAGAAACCACTCCAGACAGTAAGCCATCCTGAGTCTACAATGTGAGTCATACTTGAAAGTAGGAAATTACTATGCCTTTTGTACAGAAAAAGAACAGTCTATCCAGTTCTAAAACTCCCATGACCAGAACATGATGTCGAAGCAGAAGGAGTTCAGATATTTTTGTGCCTCCTTTTCAGTTCTAATAGATGCCATATCCCCATGTAACAGGAGAGAAAAAAAAGGTCAGCTGAGCTAAGCTGTGTGAGGGAAAGAGTGCCTAATGGAAGAAAAAAGAGAGAAGTGCTGAGGAGTGAGAGGTATTGTAAAGGCGACGCCCTGGCAACAGAGAAACCTACCTTTATACTTCTCATGTTTTCTCCCTGGCCCACCGCGCAGCAAGTGACTGAATCACCCTGCACATGTGCGACAAGAGCTTCCGTCCTCACAAACTGGAGAGAGGAAAGATTCACAGGCTGAGGCAAACCGGAATAGCTCCTATGGCATTTCTGTAAAAAGGTTTCTTGTATTAGCAGCAAATAGTCCCAGCAGAAAACACTTTTTACTGCTGGGGCTGAATTATTTATTTTGCAGATGCATGCAAAAGCCACCATTGAGCCTTGCTTAGCCCTTTGGTATAAACCAAAGCATACACATTGTGAAAAAGGAGATGATAATCCACTTGCAATGTGGAGAGTAACAGATGGAGGCCTCCAAAAACCTGTGGGGCAGCACAAGGTGAATGTGAAGCAATTATGGTTAGTGTCACTGGCTGGGGTCACATCTCACCACCTGCTAAAACTCTGCAGAATGCTCCTCAGTCAAAAATCCATCTATCATTACTACATTATCCTCAAACTCCACAGGAGATATAACTCTCCCCTTTGCCTAGGGAGACTGGTATAAAACCTGGTCTACTTCACAGGACCATTTCAATTCCTGCAGAATTTGTGCTATTAAGTATCCAGTGCTTGCTTTCAGTAAGACTTTCAGAAAGACAGTTTTTTTCAGAAAGAAGCCAATCTGATGAAAATGAATCTCTCTGAAAAGCATGAATTCAGTTTTCTGAAGGGTTTTTTCCCAGCTGCATCCACGGCAGAATTAGAGACAAATTACCCCATGCAGCCATTACTATCAACATTCAAATTACTCCTCCTGATCACAAAAATATGCCTCACACAAACTACAAACTGTTCAACTAGTTTTCAAGGCCCAAGGGCATGCATTTACAATCAGGTTATCAGTCATTGTGGTGGGATGACCTGTTCCACTAATGATTTATTCACTGGGGTAGGAATGTGAGCCTGATGCAGCCACATGTCTGTTAAGTGCGATACCTCCTGGACGAAGGTGCCTGTCTGACATGCTTGAAGAGTAAAATGAAAATGTTCCAGCTAGAGGCAGTGAGAAAGAGACCCTACTGTCTATGGGATGTTGGAGATCCCTGTCCTAGTTTCTTGCTTTAGTTAATCTTTAATTATTGATACAAAAATAGAGAACTCTTTATGGTGGAAACTGAAGGAGACATTTTAAGCATGCTCCTAGTTCAATGTGTAGGTATTAAATGAATCCTATATCTCTACTATGTGCTTTTGCAACTACATTGCTAGTTGCAAGAGGGAAGGACAAGCTCCTTTCCCTAAAAGCTGTGATGAAGCATGCAAGGTAGAACAAACAAAAACAAAAAAAAACCCAAACCAACAAACAACAACAACAAAACAAAATTAAAAGCTTGCTTAGCACTTAAAAAGTGTTTCTTTGTCCATCTCCAGGTTTTGTACTAATAACACGTGGTCTAGTTTTCATTCAGAAGTATTCAGCAGTTTGATCTCTCATCTGTATCAGTTAGAAGTGAACCTAAAATGAAGATGAGATAACTAGGCTTTAGGTTTTCTTCTAAATGTAGAGAAGTATAATGCTTGGATGTGCTTTGCCTTACTGCTTGGACTGAGGGGAGGCAGGAGGTTGTGTTTGATTTTGTCAGGATTTTACTAATAACGTGAAAAATATTAAGTACTTTCAAGAGTTAAAAAAACCAATCACTTAGAAATGTAAAATTCTCAGTTTTTAATCTTCTGAGCCCTGTTTGTGACCACTGAGATACACAAAAATGCTCCAGTGAATAAACAAAAGGATAATTCCATTTTCCCAAATGAAAAAAAGCTGTCTTACCAAATGTTTAAGATCTTACACACCTTTCAGAAAAGGAGTTTCCCACCCTGCTCCCTGTTTTTCTACACTCTGTAGATCTAACATACAACAGAGGCAAGGCAAAAAACTTTACAGAATTCATAAGCAAGTATAAAATACAGAGGTAATAAAATCAACAAAATCTTTCACTGCAACAGGAGAACAGGAGAATCAGGACTACCCTTACCGTGTCAGCTGGTGTTGAGCAGTTTGTTATTGGTCGAAATTTTTAGTATGAGGATAGTAACTTCTGAAACCATAGAGGTTTTTATCAATAGTATCTCCTTGTACTGTTTCCTCATTGGATACATTAACCTCATAGTCTTGGTAGCATTCCATTTATTTACTTATTTACAAATTCTTCCCTAAAACAAAATAGTTCAGTGTACCCTCTACATGAAAATATTACAGAGGCCTATATCATATTATTACATTTACATCTTACTCCTCACAATGCTCTTTGCACTTGCTAGGTGTGCTTTTGTATTTCTCATTAAAATAATAGTATTGCGCCTCCTGACATGATGACTAATTGTACTTCTTACATGTTCCAGCAGGGACATATTACTGGATGGAAAAATTAGTATTCACCTATAAATGAGTGCCTCTTCATTTATGAAAGGTTCCCCATACTTTCATGTTAACTTAGTCAATGTTCATTAATATTTTAATAAATTCAAATGACTTTTCATCCATTGAAGAATTTGTGAACATTGAGTGTGGGATTTGGAAACTCATTGAATGGATTCTGCTGTTTCTCTTTATAAAACTATTCATGGATAATGTCCTGGATACCATTACCATCTTCATCTCTCTTTGGATAAAAAACAGGATTTGAGAAAGCATACTCTTATTGCAACATTTGCAGGCACAGATGAAAGTCAGGCTCCATCTTAGTCTACTGCAGCGGTAACACAGGCATAAAGCAAAAGAGGATCTCAGCACCAAAATGTTTACAGCCCTAGGTAACAGCTACAGACAAAAGGAAAGGGAAGCATAAAAACTGGAGAACAATGAGAATGATTCTGGGGACTTAAATGTGCTTTTCTTGTAACTAATTATGCGCAGGCATATAATAAAGATTGTTGTGGTCTTGTGGGAAGACAGAAGATGAAGACAGAAGATTAAGTTACCTAGTATCAGTCTGGGCGTGTTTCAAAACTCAAGGAAGAAAACAGTATTAGCAGGAAACTTACTGATAAAAATGACAGGCCTTACCAAACTTGGCACTGAAGGACTGTGTCTCACCCACGCCATTTATTTGCTCTTGGCACTCCCATCCTCTTGCCTTTTAAGAAGCTGGAGAAGCCCGCCAGCTCTTCACTTTACCACCTCTTCATTCCAATAATCCCAGAAATAGTTGTCTTAAAATTCTAAATAAAAAAATTAATCAAAACCAGTGGTAGCTTTTCCATTAATTTGAGTGAGAACTGGTCAAGCCTTTTGACTGAGAGGTGCTTGAGGCAAGAACATGGCATTTCTTCATGTAGTAATTCTATAATTAAAAGTAAATTAGATCAAATATAACTTAGAGAAAACCACTCTCCTGAATTGTGATGGTTGAAACAAAGCCAGAGGAGCACTTTCAGGAGCCTGCTCATCTGTTTAATGCTGATTTCATTATGATGTTTAGACATGGTCTGCTACTGAGATACCTGCTGTAGCTACACCAGACCTCAGGTAGATAAGCTTATGTATTAACAGTCAGAAAGAAAAAAGTGCAATGTACCAATCTGTGATTGAATATGGTTTCATTTGTGGAGGCTTGTGTAAACTGTCCGTTTACTTTGAGCCGAAGAAAATTCAAACCTGGGATTTAAATCTGAGATTCAGATTTTAGAGAAATTTCATCAAAACTCATCTTTTTGCAGTTTTCTCATTGTATACGAATCTGCAAATTCTCAGCCATTTGGACATAAAATGCTTTCGTTCATCTAACTAACTCGTCAAGTACTAGGGCCTTTTATCCCCGAAATTTCTGCCTACATACAACTCTGGAAATGCAGCAAACAGACGCTGGATCTACTAATCAAAGTTCAGCGTTACAATCTCATCCTTTTAACAAAAGTAAATAAAGATTGTGCACAGAAAATACCCACTAAGCACTAATTTTGATATACATTACATGTTTTTCTGGCCTCAGGAAATTTAATCTAAAAAGCAAAACAAATTTTCTTTCCCACAACTGATAAGGTGTTTTCTTCTTTTTTTTTTTTAAACTCACTAATGAAAACAGGCAATCCTGTATTTTGTTTCATAGTGCTTCCCTAAGGGCAAAGATAAACTTCACTCTTATCTGTTCTTCTGTTGTTCCTAGAATGATTGCTTTGTTCATTATACGGTTTGATGTTGCCATCTCAGTTTTCCAGTGCCTGATTTGTTCACTTAATTATCTAAGTTATTGGGCTCTCCATTTTAAAAATAAGCAGATTTTCTCATTTAAAAACCAATGGCATCTTTGTGTATTATGGATTTACATTTCACTATGTTAATAGGTCATGGAAACAGTGACATGAAAGGTTAAATTATGAAAATGTATTTCACTTGCATAAAAAGAGAACAAGTGATAGTGCCATATAAGTGAATATGGATCATTACTACAAAAAGATCATAATCAAAAGGCACCTGTAAGGCACCTGAGCCACAACCCTTACAAGTTCACAGAATGCTAAGAAACAAAATCTGAATATGTAGAGGTGAGAGAGAGTGTCCTGGCCACACACCACTGCTGGCGTGCATTCATCCAGCTGAACACTGAATTTACCTCCAAGGTGAGAGTGACAAAGACTGTATCTCACCCACTTCAGCTGTATATATGGATCCTGGGCCATGAGCGCAACAGGAGGTGCAACCACTCCACCTTTCACCCCAGTCGCCTAGGCTGGTAGCCTCCTTGTGTCCAGCTGACATCATAGGTCAAAAATATGTGTGTGTTGAAATGCCTTATGTTTTTCTTCAGGATAGTCTGAGATTGAGGAAAGCAGCTTGAATCCTTTGCTTCTAACAAGCACTTGGCTCCAGACTATCCCTCTACCTTTATCCAGGACACACAATAAGCAAAGCTTCCAGTGCATTATACGCTTTGTAGACCTTTCTAGAGGTTGGGTTTACCAGGTGTCCATAAAACTGTAGCGCTTTTACATGCCTTAGGTGTTTTCTAACCATTTTTTCCCCCTACTACTAAATCACATTGCCAGTTTCTACTTCACAGCTTGTTTCTCAGTACTAATCCATATTGTAATTTTTTTCACCAAGAAGCTCTTGTAGTTGACAATATATAGGTAATAACATAGCTTATGCGATAGAAATCTAAATATACATATTGCAAGCTGACAGTCATCCACCTTTAGAATTAGCCATTCTGTAATTCCAGCAACTGGAAAGTATGCACTTTTACAAAAATAAAAGCAATTTGTCTAGATTTGTAACATGCATGTGGCACACTCGCATTTCCTTTAAGGGTGCTATTCCCAGCCACAAACTCTGCCCTCCAGAAAGGATCAGAGACATCGTGAAAAATATAAAGTCTAAAACAAGTATGACAGGGCATCAAGTATCATGTTAATATGCAGTGTCTATCACAGATTAATTTTAATGCACAAGCCCTTGGGTCACATCAACATCACAGAGTTTTCTGGGTTACCAAATTAACAGGCATCTTCTTTTGACACAGAAGCAGTTCATTAAAAATATTTGTAGAGATACAGGAAAGTAATCTCGGTCAGACATATGCTTTGAAAATTCTTCTTCAAGTTCTGCTGGCTTGAGTAGTGACTCGTACAGAGACAAGGTCTTCTGGGAGGAAAAGTCAAACTTGAAAATTAAACTAGATGAAAGTTCTCAGCTGGACTTTGTTCTCAGAGACACAAAGTACAAATTACACTCTTTGTGAATGCACAGGTTCCTGACATATAATGTACAGACAATAAATGGTCATTTTTTGATAGGTTTCTGAACCTCCTGCATCTCTGATTTATTATGAGAACAATGTCTGTGGTCTTTCAAGAATGATTAAATCTTCCCTCCAAACAGCGATCTATTCCAAGTGTCAGTTTTGATGAAGAGCCTGTCAAGCCAAGATACAGTCAAAAAGTTGAAATAAATCTGTCATCACACAGTGTTTGTCATTAAGAAAACCATTTGTACTTTCTTGAGCATTGCTTCTATTTGCTACTAAAGCTACACAAAAGTATTGGAGTTTCTTGTATTATCTAAGCAAATTACTTGTCAACTACAATTGTAAAGGTTATATTTTGCAGAAAAAGATAATTCACTCTTTTTTATTAAAGTTGTTTCAAATACTTTTTCTTGACTCTCTAAACCCAAGATAATTAGAGCTCTAAGCCACTGCTACTATCAGTCTTCACAGTAATCACCAACAACAGTTAGAAAAAATAAATGAGATTCTAGTGTCAAGTTACCTGAAAACATAAAATATTATGGCTGATTAAAAAAGAAAAAGGAGAAAAACCAATCAAAATAACACAAGCAAATAACGATTTCAGATACAAGACTATGGACATGATGAACACAGACAAATATCAGATAACTTCTAAAATCTTTTAATGCATCTGAAAGAATGCATCTGTACTTGCACATTCAACTGCTGGATTCTTGCTTCTTATGTGGTAACAAGAAACACACATGGACTCCAGTACAGTGTGTGTGTCATGGCAACTGGGTCAACCAGAGTTTGCACAGAAATTTGCTCTGAATGTGCCTGAAACATCAAAAGAATAAAGTGAGGACAGAAAAGTTCAATGTTATTAAAATGTTTATGTAACTATGATGTAGTTCTGAGAACATGAGCCAGTTTACACCAAAGTCGTGGCAGTTTTCCTGCTCAATTTTACTTCTCTACATTCTTTACTTTTTCCTGTTACATCAGAGTCCTTAAAATGGAAAACTGACTAAATGAATATACTAACCCATAGATGCATTCATTGAATTTGAACTTTGGATATATTTAAAATGAGAAAAAAGACTGTAGCACATCACAAATTAGAACTGGATATTCAAAATAAGAAAACTGAATTTCCTTCATTATCCATTTTTTGAGAGAGAAGTTGACACTGCACCTGAAGGATGCAACTATTCCACAGAAAGGCATGAGGTTGGTGTAAGCTGTGTTGCCAATACTTTCAAACTCAAGAGATAAATGGCAAGAGAGACATTGTCCATTCTTCTTGGACCTGTTCCTGTTGATAGCTTCTTTGCCAGCTCTATTCCTAAGGAGAATCCTGATACCACAAAACTTTGCACATGCACTTCGTTTCATGTGAGCACTCCAACAAAGTACTTCTCAAAGTTCTTGTTTGTCTTTTAACAAATACTACTTACTTATGCTTATATTAAGCTGCAGACACTTGTGGTGCTTTTGTTCAATCAGTTTCCTTAATCTTCTCATAGCTGACACCTATACCACTAAGTAGATAGGATAGTCTAGCACTCATCTCATAGGACTCACAAATTTTGCTGATTACTGACTGCAGGATATCTATAGCATATTTATAACACATCTCCAAAACAGTGATATGCAGGAGATTGAGGGTTCAGGCATTTTCCTACATTCTTCAAAGCTCTTCTCTGGCTAATGCTTATCCTTCTGTCTCTCAAAGAAGAAATCTGTTTTACCACAACCTGAAACAGCCCACGCACCCTCAGAGAGAACACTACTACTCAGTATTTCTGAGCTTGTATGACATGACAGGTTTCTAAAGAGTGGAAAAGTGTCTTGCTTATTGCAGGATACTATTGCAGGATATTACACTCTCCACACAATGCTACTGCATAACCCATCATATTAAATCAACTTTTTAAAACCATAAGAATGAAAAACAAAAAATAAAATTATCTTCTAAACAAATTTCTTTTTGTATTCACACTTTCCTGAAGACAACCCATGATTCATGAATGTGCTATTTAATTACAATATTAAGTTTTCATAACCCTCTCCCAAGACCATGTGTTGACCGCAAGCTTACTCAAGAAACACATATATCCCTTAGGCTTGGCTAGGCAGAGCCATCTCCTGGCTAGACCATAAACCAGAACATGCTAATGATTTCACCAGTGCTTAACTAATAAACAGAGCATTTACCTGACTGACTGGCTCAGCAGTGTTCAGACCTCACCACTTAGCTTTACATATTGAGAATTACTCCCAACCAGCATACAAGTTAATAGGGAGAAACATCTAAGTTGTTCATTACCAGCTGTGGAAAGACAATCTTAGCTCTAGTAACACCCACAGTTGGAGGCAATAATGATCCTAAGATAAGTGGTGCACTGATAAAAAGCTTTTGCCACAATAGTGGAAGAAACAGAAATCTGTAGGAAAACAATTAGGAAATTAATCAAGCATCTGTAAAAAACATGAATGAAAATATGCAAGTATGAACCTATGCTATAAATTGATTCTGCTAGTTAGCCACGCAGACTCTGAATTGATACAGATTCCTGCTTTGGTCATCTTTCATACCTAGCAGCAGGGATAGTAGGTAAAGTTGTGAAAACTGCACTCATAATGATATTTTCCTGATGTATTTGAGGCCAGCATCTCTGAATCTGGTCTTCATAATCCAATGGAGATTTCCAACAAGGTTAGAGCAGTAAAGATATAAGTATTTTGAAGCTACAATGATTTGTCTTTGCTATTAATATGACAAATAGTGACACTGTCACAGGCAGTAAGATTAAGATACAAAAGAAATCTGCTTTCCTTTTACCAAAAGCCAGCTAAAGTCTTCTGAGATAACAGAAGCTCTACCATGAAAGAAGATGCCTCACAACGTGGGCAAGAACTGGGTAACTCCTTTTAAGTAAATGGCTCTAAGAAAAGGCGAAGAGCAAGAAGCAGCAGGCAGTGACTGAAACATAAAGGATAAGTGAAGCAACCTCTGTAAAGATTGATCCCCTACCTCAGGAAAGGTAACACCTCATTCATTCATTACCAGAAAGCAATGGTAGCACTAGCTAACAATCTGACTTTTCAAGGATCCCGATTAGATGAAGTGGTCCCTCTGCTTTTTTCCACCATAAGCACTATGCCTAATTTGCCTCTATTTAGAGCCAGACCTGTCCTTCATCATCGGATTTCCAGGACTGCACCACTGTCATATGGCAGAGGTTATGAATCCACCACCCAGAAATGATGCTCTGCTCAAATGTAATTTGCGCAAATATGTGGGAACAGGATGAAGCTGTGCCATTAACAGTCCATGTGGCACCACCCAGTCATGGGCTGCAATGAAGTAACAACCCTAGCATTACCCTCTGCACTGGAAATGCAGCCGGGTAAGCAGGGGGCAGTTAACTACCGAGAAGTGTCCAAAATACTTTGTAAAGGTTTAAATGCTCCATCAAAATGTATTTTGTGTATCACGGACATGAAGAGCAAGGGAAGGCTGAAAGACAAGTAACAGAAAACCCCTGTCTCCACAGATGGAGACCACAATTTCTCTGCATAATGTGTATTAGCATTTGACCACCCTTACAATTAAAAAAAAAAATAAAAAAAAAAAGTGCTTTCTTGAGTTCAAATGGAATTTCCTATTTTTAAAATTTGTGCCCATTACATATTGCCCTGTCTGTGGGCTCTACTGAGAAAAACTTTGTTCCCTCATTTTCACTCCTTCCAATCATACATTTATTCACACTGATGAGATCCCTCCTAAGATCTCTCTTCTCCAGGCTAAACAGGTTCAGGTCTGTCAGTCTGTCCTTCATGGGGCAGATGCTCCAGTCACTGCATCGTCCTAGTAAAGCTAGGACTTGCTCCAATAAATCCACATCTTTCTTTTGCCAGGGAGCCCAGAGCTGGACTCAACACTCAAGATGTAGCCTCACCAGTTCTGTGTAGAGGGGAAAGATCATCTCAACCTCCCGGCAATTGTCTTCCTCACGCAGACCACAGTACTGTTGGCCTTTTTTTGCTGAAAGGGATCACTGCAGGCTCATGGTCTGCTAATTGTCCAACAAGACCCCAGTGTTCTTTGCAAAGTCACTTTCCAGCCAGTCAGCCCCACGGCATATATTAGCACCTAGGATTATTCCTCCCCAGATGCAAGACTTGGTATTTTCCCTTGTTCAACTTCATCAAATTCCTCTCTGCCCAGTTCTCCAGCCTGTCAGGGTCCCTCTGGAGGGCAGGATATTTATCCCTGCTCCTGCCTCAGTCATTCCTTCCAGTTTTGCATCATCTGTGAACTTCCTGAGGGCACACTATGTCCTAGTGTCCAGATCATTAATGAAGATGTTAAACAGCCTGGAACTGGTACTGACCCCTGTCAGTAGCCCAATCACACTAGTGACTTGCCTTCAACTGGATTTTGTGCCACTGTTTACAAGTCCCTGGGCCCAGCCATTTAACCAGTTTTCAGTGCAGATCACCATTTATTTTTCCAACCTGTATTTCATCAGCTTGTCTATGATAATGTTATGGGAGAAAGTGTCAAAACCCTTACTCATGTCAAGGTAAAAAACATCATCTGCTCTTCCCTGGTCCACCAAGCCAGTCATCTCATTGCAGAAGGCTATTAGGTTAGCTAAGCATTATTTCCCCTTTGTAAATCCATGCTATTTCCTAATCACTTTCTTGCACTTGAGGTGTTTGGAAATGGTTTCCAAGGGGTTTTTCTAGGTGAGGCTATAAAACATCCACTAAAAATGTTTCTCATCCTTGCCAGAACTGGACTGAGAAGAAAAGGTGAAACTACTGGTGTACAAACAGCTGTGCACACAGGGTTTTCACTTCACTTCCTTCCTTCTCGCAAAACACTTCTGGAAAGGCAGAAAGCATGGTGCATTAGGTCATGACAAAAATGCTTTCAAATATTTAACATGCTTTACGATGGATTTAAGCAGCTATTTTTAGGTTCCCAAGTCTGACAGCTCTGGCTAAGATCTCTCATTTTTTCCACAAACATGATTACAGCCTATTTTTTGGTTTGGGTTTGTTGGGGTTTTTTTTCCAGAGAACTTCCTCCCCAAAGTAGAAACCATTTCAAGTCTTCTAATTGATGATCTGAAACCTAACAGTGAGTTTTGTTCTGCAAATGCTCTAAGCAGGATGCCAGACAGGATCTCGATTAAAAATGTGGAGGAGGAAGGGATGTAGGAACGAAAAGAAAAGAACTAAGAGTACTGCTGTCCCACATGCTTAGTTCTCTAAAGGTGAATATATAGAGATTTGAAGCTGTTCAAACTGTCATAAAGACATTCCTTTCTTTCAAAAGCAACAAAAACCATTATTCTCCTTCTTAAATAGTTGGTCTGTTAGCTCCTCTGTCACCATGGAGACTATTACTGCTGTTGATGCTGCTGCTGATTTTCTCTAACTGGTCAGCACATGTTTGTATCACCACCTCGTATTAACCTGAGTCACCAGTAGAGAAGTTTACATTTATTCTCAATAAATGTCATTTCTAGTAAAAGAAATGCATTTAGTTTTGTTTTGTTGAATTCCATATTGCTGTTTATTTTGTATCATATACAAATTCCTATGAATTTACTTTCCTTATGCTCACCCAATGTAAGTTCCAGGGCTGACACAAGTATAATTAAGGGACTGCTGCTCTCACTGCAGGTGGTCCCACCTACTTTTATTCTTATCTTCTACTTATTACATAGGATTGAAAAAATTACAGCAACTTAATGCAGTCAGTTGAGAACATGATGTCTGAATCCTTCCGTCAAAGTAATACTGACCAGACACTAAATCTCACTGAAGCTGCATTCAGTTTCTTCCTGATAAGAGTGGAGAATGATGCTAAGTATAAGATATGATGATCTCCAACATTGCCCAATGTTTTTACAGATACATTTAAAAATAAAATCCATATTTTTATTTTCAGATATCCAATAATATATAAACCAATAAGCATTATATACATAGTTATTCAGAAGTTACTAACATAATTTCAGAAATAGGCTTCCAACAGCAGAACCATGAGAATGCCACTTTTCTTGTGTAAGAACCTCAATGTAGACAACAGGAGCTTTATTCAAATTCTGTGGAGTATTTTAAATACTACATTCAGAAATGTAAAACAACTTGGGGAGCACTGCTCTTCATTTTAGTATTGGCTCCTTCGAAAAAGCAATACAAGTACAGAACTTCTCTGAAAAATATGAGTGTAAAGGATTTAAAAGCAGAAAAAGAAAAGTTCTAAAACTTCTTTGCTCAGATTGCACCAAACAAGACTGCTATGTTCATGAGAAAGAGCAGACACAGTACAGCCTCTTTTGGTTACACTTCCTGATACCCAACTCTTCATTTATTTACTCCTGGTTTCTTGCCTGAAACTAACTACACATATAGCAGAAAATAATGTTTTTCATCTTTCCTAGTAATGCAGGACTTGCCACTGTAATTTGGATGACTCTTAACATGACTCATATAACTCACTCTTTCATCATACCTTGTCTGGACCATGGTGATGGGACGAAGATGGACATGCAGCTTGCAATGCTTAGGAATTGCCTCATATTAAAGATCACTACAATACATCTCCTCTGAAGAATACGTTACTATGAGCTAATCAAGCCCTTTTCTTGTTGACTGTTACTGCTTTCCATGAAATTTCAAATCAGGTAGAACAAAGATCTTGGCCCTTCAAGTTCAAGAACTTGTATCAATGCAAGATAAGAACTGTGTTTAATGACAGCATCTGCTGTGGCACAACAGAAGGTTGAAGAGACAAAAACTCATCTAGACTGGGAATGTGACTGAAATTTGGGCATGAACTTTCTGAATAGTTCTTTGACATCACACATATATTATGTGTACCTTTTAAGGAACATAAATAAAAAGAAAAGCTTTAGTAAGTTTCAGTCACTGCAGATAGCAAAATGACTGAAAGATACTCCTGACCCCCTGTTTCATTGGGTGAAGATAAAGAAACCACTGATGGAATATGTGACAAACATTAACCATGTTGGCTACTGAAGAGAGCTAAGATGTCAGTGATGAGAAAAAGTAATACACAGTGCTGACCACCCAGTCAAACTCAAATTGAAATGCTTAGTTTCCCCACTGAGAAAGCACCGAAAAAAATATTTTAACAGTGGAAACAAATTATGGTCTTGCTTAACCAGGACTTTGAATAAGGAACTGCCTTTTACTACCTCTTGGATTTCAACAGCCACCCAGAACATCAGCCACTAGACTCTACAAATAAAGCTCCAACCTTGCAGCTTCTTAAACAAGCAAAATTCTGTAGTGTGGATCAAAAGAACTTGTGCTGATCAAGGCTACAACAACATCACTCCGCTATCCAAGCTATTTCTGCTTTCAGCCTCAGTACACACATGCTGTGGGTCTACAACTCCAAATCTCCCTCCTCCTGAGCATGCACCACTTATGACTTTCAGATCCAAGGACACATTACTTGCTGCACAGTTATGCGGCTTTAAACAGAAGAAGGGCTTTCCTCAGTCCTGCTCCTGTATCCCTTCAGAAGATCATTACCAGAAGGGCTATTGTCTGTCTAAACAACACCCTCAAACCTGCACTGGTTACTCATCTGAAATGTGATCCACGGCTTGCCAGGGTCTGTGCCTCACACGTATTTCTACCTTTGACACTTCACCCAGCACTGCTTGATCAAAACCAGGAACAGAAACCTGATGAATGAGTAACATAAACAGAACTCTTCTGTTCTTTTACAAAACTTGGGTGTTGAAATCTGTGCGCAAGATACTGTGACCACCTGCTTACCATCTAAGTTTTTGCTAGCAGAATTCCTCTGGTGGCTAAAGCTCTGCTCTAGGATAAACATCCCCCAGTATTTTGTCAGCACTGAACAGTTTCGTGTGGCCTGTGCACAAAGGTTCTTTCTTACTTATAACCCCGCCCCAGTCCTGCAATATAGTTCCTTAATGCACACGGTGCTTTACCACACCTTCAATATCCTTCATTGGGTCCTGCTCTCAGACATATACTGGTGGACATGATTTGACCCAAAACAGTATCCAGAACAGGAAAAGTTGTTTAATTTACAAGCAGCACAGTAAGCTGCCCCTTCTGTCTACTGGGCTTCAAACAGGCTGTTTCCCAAGAGTACTTCAAACAACAGACTAAAAACTGTGCCACACTGAAACAGTAAGAGCCTCTTATACATAAAAGCGATATTCAGTATTGAGAACAAGCTGAACATCCCACTGCACTCTAAGACTACAACCTTTAATATGTGCGGATCTCTCACATGGGTAGTGTGAGGAACTTCTCACAGACAGTGTTTATTCTTGGATTTACCATCCTCAACCTTGATGCTTTTCATTGAGCCCTTTAGGTGGGGAAGAAGTAGGCACATCTATTTATTATGCCAATACTTTAGCAAAGCATCAGTAAACTTCCCAGAACTTTCTATGTTCAGTTGAAGATATATCCTAGATTAGAAACTAAATAGGTGGGATTTAGATAACGACTTAAATTCAGAAATCTACTGAGCTGGATGGGGCATCTCAGGCAAGAAACTCAGCTTAAAGGATATTTCTGTCAGTTAGGCTGTAGTTTTTAATCTCATTTCAAAGAGATTTCAAAAGCCTAATTGTCCATTATATATAATTGAACTATGCACTTAAGTAATTCTGTATGTACAACTGCAGATGAACTGTATACATCTTAGTTCTGTAATCTGATACAGCTGAAGCCTGATCATAATTTCAAGCCTTTGAAGTAAGATTCTCTCCGTTCATAAATCATAGTCAGGCTATCAACAAATATTCACCTATGTTTTGGTAGGGTTGAGCTTCTCCTTTTCTAAAGCTGGAGTCTTCAACCACACAAGAAACAAAATCATCAACTCAGTGAAGGAAACATTTTTTTTATCATGGTCATCAATGGAATAACCTTCCAGCCAAGAGTAGTTTTAAATCTATGCTTCTAGCTGAAACAGTTAACAGTTCCAATTATCTCAAGTGCTGATGTCGAAACTAAGGGCAAACATTATGTTGGTTTATGTTTGGAAACAAACACACTGTGTAGAGATCAGTCTTCTGGACCTAAAACATATAATTGAGACCTTATCACACTTTTACTTGTGAGTAAGCATTTAAATAAAAAGAGATTTTTATAAACCAATGAGAATACACATTGAAACTCTTTAGACATGATAAAATAACTGTATGAAGATATCAGCTACTGCAGCAGTAGACTAATGACTGAGAGTCTTTCAATTCAGCTTCCTTTTATGCAAGTGTTTCATAAAAATAATTGCAGAGGTTGCAACCTATGCCAAGCATGGTTTTAGACTTACATATTGGATAAAGCCCTGTTTTCCACACTCCAGCACAACCAGTACTGCCATAACTACTAGAACTCCCTCCCCAACATTTAAATTATATTAAAGATTAATATCACATTCTCCTCTTCTCAACATCCCAAATCAAGTAAATAACCCACAGCAGCTAGCTTATAATCATGTTTAAATGTCTTCTTCCCCGAACTAATCTCATTCTGAAATATTAAACCTGATTTTTTTTAATTTAATTTACTTCTCACAGTATATTATATGCTTACATTTTACACTTTGCTGGCTGTATATGTGCAACACTAGTATAGAGTTGTTCAGATATTTATGTGGCTGAATTGACTGTTACTGGGGGGTTTTATTCCTCTGCATCACTCCTGGCCCTTTTTCTGTTTCAGAAGGACTGAAAAAAATCAACATTCTAATGAGAAATTATTGTCATAATCAGCACACACATTTGTACTAATCTTGCTACAGTAAGAGATCCCTGGAACTGGTTTCATTCCCTACAGATATTTCTGAACACAGCAAGACAAGTCACTGTGTACAGGAAGACATTTGCAACTTAGAGCTTGAGACAGTCCTACCCAACAGGTCTTTACAGACCGTGTTGCTGGCAAACTTAAATGCTTCTATCAAAGCCAACCACTGAAAAGACAATGAAGGCTTCATTTTAAAAAATTATGAAGAAACATCAGAATAAAGGTGGGAATGACACTGACAGAGACTCTCCTTAACAACTGTATAAGAAGTTTATAAAGTCCATCTGTTTCCTGTCCGAAATGGGCAAATCCAAGTGGCTGAGTGCAGCGCCCATCCTGACCATTTTCCACCCGCTTCATGTCCAGTCCCAATAGCGCCATCTGGAGCACTGTGACAGTTCCCAGAGAGGCCAGGAAACCTTTATCCCATTGCCGGTGCTAACTTAGTAAGTTACAAGGCTGGAACAAAAAGCTGAGGTGCATCTTCTCTCAGGAGTACATCTGCACATTAAAAGACATTCAGCATGAATGTCACCTTGGCAATGGAAGCCTGATGCTACGCACAGTACATAAGTAATTATATACATCTTAATCCTCTCGGAATCAGCACCACAACGTACTCATGGAGCAAGGAGACTTTATAAAATCTGAGTTTATGACACAGCAGCACATAAGCTCCATTCACTTGAGGACTGCATCCCCCAGGGACAGTCCACCATAACTGGCATTTCAGAGAGTGAGGCCAATGTTTCCTCCACAACAGAACACAGCATTCTTATTAAAGGTCTGATCTTAAACCAATGGAGAGACTCCCATCCATTTCAGTACTTTTTCCACCACACTTTTCATAATCCCAGTGACTGTGCATTACAGTTTTTATCAATACATGAAGAAAATACCTATTACAACTAATATCTTTGAACTGTAATAACTTCTTTCTTTTTTAAAGTATTTGAGGTGGCTTCTAGCACAGTCTCCCCCCAGCTCTCAGCTGAACACTTCAGGGATGTCCAGAGCTGGCCTCTTAAAACTGTAATATTTGAAATTTTCACTTTCTTGGGCACAGAGAGTTAATTAAAACACTTATTCAGGCAATGGTAAGTGACAGTTCAGTGACAGCTACATGAGGCTGTCAGGCTGAGAAAATCCAAACATGAAATCTGAACATGGAAAAAAAACCCTGAACACAGACGTATATTTTCAATAGGCAAATCCTACATTTTGCTTCACATTCCTGGTATCTTATACATGCAGTGTGTCACTCAGATGAAGGAAACTCACAGAGAAACTAATAACTCATTCAGACAAAAAACACAGTTAGAGGGAATGGGGAGAGTACAAGAAAGAAGCCTGTCATGTCTTCCATTCACAGGTCTTCAGTATTTCATCTTCTCTGTTAAGATTTTCCAGCACAGAAAATCTTTGTATCGCTCTTCTGCTTTTCTCTTTGCTTATTGTATATCATTACATCAAAGAGACCTGGGAAGAAAACTGGGACAAATTTCATATTCAGAACAAACAGATCTTTACAAGTCTAGCAAGGTTGAACAGGAATTAAATTGACCTGTCCTGATTAATTTCAGTGTATTTCATACAAACAGCAACACTGCACAGTAAAATTAATTTGAAATATTACATTATTAATTGTCAGCTTCAAATATCCCAGAGTGGATTCAGCCTGTTTTATATTTTAATTGTAGTTGAAAGGAAGAGTGATTGGATTAAATGCAATCTATGTGTAATTGGAATTAATGAATTTGGCTAATGAAATATTTATAGGTGACCTTTCCCTGGATTGATAAAAAAGCCTATTTTGTTTAAAATATCTTTGATATTTACAGTTTGAGGTTAGGTTTAAATTATTCTTTTACATAAGAAAGCTAAATAAACATCTGTTACTCCTGTAGACTAGCAAAAAAAATAGCCATATTGCAGTTTTCTCCTGCCAGATATATTTAGTGCTTCTTGTCAGGTATACAGGCGCCATTCTCAAAAGTTAAAAGTCTTACAGAAAATCATTAATGCACTTGTTTGTATGTGAATTATTTATTCTCCTCTTGGTCCACCCACCAATTCTACTGACATTTAAATGTGATCTAGTCTTAGGCATGTTGTCATTAATATTAAAGCAATGTGAAACTAGGCCACAAGCCCCTGCTGCATTAATGAAATTCTTATCAAACTGAAGTATGGTACCATTGTCAGAATTAGCAATGCAGAAATACTAATATGATTCTCCATGGGTTACAGCTGCATATTCCACTTTGCTAGAGCTCTGGTGTTATGATGACTGTTATGAAACCCTGGCTGCAAAATACTGACCTAGCAAATTTGTGAACTTTGAAATAACCAGCATACTTATCTCTACTTAGCCAGATGTGAAACTATATTAAATTAACATCAGATAGGAAAATGCATTAAAACTCCCTTGATGTATTTTTAAAAGTTGAGATGACATAAAATGATAGCATTTATTGAAGTTGGAATCCTCCATGTCTTACTCATGCGATTAGCCCAATGCTGTCTGGTGGACCACTCGTTTAAGAAAGGTGAAAGACATTTGGCCTTTAAAAAACCCTCTTTCCCTTCTCCTACTGCCAACAGTTTTACACTACCTGAAATATATAAAAGCAGAATAGCATCTATGAGATACACTGCAGCATTGCACAGTTCAGAGCATGGTACTTGAGGAAAAATGCGGACCTCGTGAAAGCTAGAAGCAAATAGCAAGAATGTTTAGATCTAGAAAACCTGATGAAAAAATTGAGAAAAATCAAGACTCAAACTGAGGGTAGGCAGGATAAGAGTCTTCAAATATATAAAAGGCAGCTGCATCCACTCTGAGAATGGAAAGAGAGGTAATGGCTTAAAAAGCAGCAGGGGACAAGCAGAAAAGTCCTGAGGGAAAATACAACTTTCTAGTGGCAAGGACAGTCAGGCAAGGAGACTAGCTGCATGAAGGCATTACAGAATTACCACTCCTGTGTTCAGAGCACACTGGACAAATGCCTATCGAAACCAGAGTAAGAGCATTTTGTCCTGTGTCATAGCCAAGAGACAGGGTGGACGAAGCCTTGCAGTCCCTTCTTGTCCTATTTATGATTCTGTAAACTCATGTGGGGTTCTTTTCAAAATCCAATATCTATATCAGACATTTCAAAGACCAACAGTTTGCTTTCCCACAAAGTAGATGAGACTAACAGGAACATTATCTCCAGTACACGCACATCCCAATTCACAGGACACACATTATATCCAGGATTAGAGCATGCAATTATACTTGATACTGCAGGCTTTTACTAATATATATACATAAATTCTGTACCATTTGCTTTATATCAGTTAAATTTCACAAAACATATGACAGACAGAAGGACAAATGGAGAACAGACAGCTTTGTGTACAGAAGCAAAAAGAAAAAACGAAGTCTTACCCTGCCAAATATGCTTTCTAAGGACTTAATGTTTACTAATTTAGAAGGCTTGGTCAGAGGGTTAGATGGATTTAACTCTTGCCGAAACATTCTGTGGTAACTGTTTTGCTAGCTGCAACTTATACAGTGACAAAAAATATGAATATGAAAGGAAGAAGGATCATTCAAAAGCCTTAAAGTATCCATTTCTATACCTCCTGCAGTGCTTATCTCTTAATTTTCCTCTTTTATGACTTTAGTGTGTAGATAATCATTGGTCTAAATACCTCTAAATACAGTGCACTTTAAAACTACACATTATTTTTATAATAGGGGATCATAGACAAACAATTCTTGGCTAGTCTCTAGAGAGATAAAGAGAGCTTCCTACGAAAAACCGAAATCAAAAGCAGCAGAAGCAAAACAAAGAAAATATTATGGCTATAACTTAGATTTACAATAACAAAAGTTACCCATTGCAGATTGACAACAGTAGCCTTAAATGAATAAATAAAATAAGGAAAGGGAAGGTCAGCACATGTTCCGCAGTGACAGTTTATTCTTATACTTCATGGCTGGGGTTTGTGCTTGTTCTCCAGCATGGGGAAACTCCAAATCTGATATTCTACCCTACTTGCCCATTTCCTTGTTTTATTTCTTTTTAGAGCTGCATTTCACTGTGATACAGGAGTTCCTCACTTACAAAGATGAAGCTGTTGCTCTCCTCATTTCCACTCCCATCTCCCTTTCCCTCAGAGCAGATAGATAGTGCAGAAGGCAGAACAAAGAAACCTTGCTTAGAGGAAAATGGGAGACCTGCATGCAGACCCTTGACACAATCTATTCTGATGCAAAATGGAAACTAGACTTTTTGAAACTCCTCAGGGGAGAAGAAAATATACTGTTTATTCCAACCAAACCACAATATCTGAATACCAGGAAAGACCACCAGATTTGTCAGTACCCTTGTCCAAAGAGCAGGAACACAGCAGATCTGTAATCTATCACCCCAGCCAGGAGCATTAATGCTTTACAAGTCCTCCAGCTCTACAGTTTCACCATTAGTAACCTGGGAACCCTGAGCCTCCAGTCAGAGGGGGAATTTGGAGCTTCCTGCCCCAAAGCCAGAGCTGAATCTACAGGAGCCCTTCCTGGAGCTCAGCCTCTCCCAGATCTCCACCTCCCAGCTGGCAGGAAGCAGGCTGGAAGCCTTGAAATCACTGACTTGGAGGCAGTGGGTCTATCACAGCTTTCTGGAAATCAGAAACCTCAGAAGGTTCTCATGCTTGCATTTTGCTCTAAGAAGTTTATAAAAGCATGGACATATTTGGGCTTCAGTAAACTGGTGCTTTTAAAGACCAAGACTTTGTCAAAAAGTTCCTGTCTATCTCTAAACATGGTCAACCTTCACAGGGGGAACTAAGAGGCCATTTGAAGACTTTGCCACTTGCTCAGTATCAAAATACAAATGAAATCACAAAGATAACACTTCTCCAATTTTAGTTTCTTTAGCTGCACAGCTGAACTGCAGCAGTCACAGGACAGACAGAATAGCGACTATGAAGAAAATTAGCACATGGCAGAGACAACTTTGACTTTACTTCTAGCTTTCAGCTGTTAATCAATAGTTTTTAGTGCATCATTATTATGCTGAGACAATACAATAATAACATTATTAAGGAGCATTCCATCTGTATTCCCTGTGTTTGAACAGATATTGACAGCCTGCATAATGCTAAGAGTTCTCTTTCTCCATCTCCTTTTCGAACCCGTTGCTTGGAAATGGTGTTGCCATGGTGATAGCCCCACAAGATGGTCCATGACCTCCCAAGACACTTGGCACCTACCCATAATCCTGTGCAATCTGCATCGAAGAGAACTAAAACCAATTACCATGTGGATTTGTAGTTATTTTTGTAATTAAATATATACTGGAACATACACATAAGGGATTGAACATAGACATGAGAGTGAAGAGATGTGAATTCTACTCTCAGGTTGGCTAGTTACTTGACAAGTTTGAGTTTCGGAGAAGCTGAGCACTTACAACTCACCACGACTTCAAGAGGAACTCTAAACACTCCACACTTGTAAAATTCAGGTCTTTAACCTCTCTGTCCTTAATTTTCCATTTTGCAAAACAGTCACTTTTGCAAATAATTTTGTGGTTTCTATTCCAAATGAGCTACACAATTACACTGTATTATTTTTACCCTTAATAAAACACAGATTGTATAACAATATAATCCACATGGTCATTATTTTTCAGAGAAGCATAATATTCCCGGTCAGAAAATTATCTTGTTTCTTTACCAATTGTGAATCTGTAAAAACCAAATGAGAAAGCCTGGAAACTTCCTTTGCAAGTCACAGATTTCTCTTCCTAATTACATTACCTCTTCCTAAAGAACCATTGCATCATTAAGTTTGTTCCAGGAGTAATACATACTTGAAATGATCAGCTCTGAGTGATTCTTGTCCCCATGTATAGTACACTGGATTTCAGCTGAGATAAACTGATAAAGTGATAGTGTTGTTCTTTCCTAGATGATTTATAAAGACAGGATCTGCAAAGGTAGGGAAGAAAGCAGAAACTGGAGAGAAATAAAAACACGTCTGAAAATAGCACAACCATTTAGACAGATTGTAGGTAAGCTGTGGGTAAGCCTTTTCTGAGCTCCCTGTTAAGGAACATTAACATAAACATTCTTAACATACGAATTGCATGTATATAAACATACATACACATATACATATGCATATATGATGCAGCCAGATAATGAAGATTAAATACTGATGAAGGGCCACACAATGTCCGTGCCAAGTGCTTTAACAAAAGTAGCTTTACTGCTTTGCTTACAAAGTTATCCTATGAAGATTACCCAAGCTAAGGCAGCTCCACAGCCACATTTAAATCTTCCTGTTTCCTCAGAAGTTAAATATTCTGACCAATGAAATGGGTGAATTTACTGAAACAAATTTGGTCTTCTTTCTCCTGCATGGCTGCTGGGTTTTGCAATGGGTCTGCATAAAGGTGTCATATCAGACCATGCAAAAGGTAAGGTCAGACAGAGCTCTGCAGCTTAAAGCATCACACAGCCCTTCCTCTTGTGCCTTAGAAGACCATTTCTGCAGTCACAAAGTCCCTCTAGGGCAAAGGGGAGACTTTAGGACTTGTGTCCCAAGAGATGCCTATCCACTTCCTACCAATGTGGCATCTCATGTTCCAAGATGAATTTGAATGAATTCCTAAGAATTATAGTGGAAAATGCACAGCAGGAGCAAAATACGATTTTACAGTATCTGAATCCAATGACTTTCTTTCTTAAAGACAGACTTGGGAGTTATTTTACTGTTGTTTATTTTACTGTTGTTTAACACCATAGAGTTAATTGGGCAAACCAATAATCAATGCATCACCATCGACCCTGTTAATACCAAGAGTCTGTGGTTTGTTATACAAAACAATATATAGGATTTAAAATAAAGACAGTTCCCTGCTCTAAGAAGGAATACCGTGGTGACTCAAAAAGAAGTCAAGGCGTACTGCAAGTGTGTTCAGAGAAGACTTCAATTAGTTATGTTAGTACTAACCACATCTTAAACTTGCCTGGCATACTGGACTAGTTTCCAAATAGTATTCCTGCTGTCACTCAAAAAATGGATCATGCACTTAATGTAAGGGATCCAGACTTAAGAAATGGTATAGCAACAGGCTTAGGTAAATTACTTTACTTTGAAATTTAAGTGAGAGGTGAAAAGATTCAACTTCAAAATCCATACTCAATTCTCTATCCACAGTATCACTGTCAGCAAACTTATTTCAAACTCATACTTGCTTAACTGTGATGACAATCCAGTCTTGTCATTAGAATGCTGTTTAAAAGACTTGGAGCTATGAGCATTTTTGTTACTAAACGATTAAACTATGTCAGGTTTTTTTACAATTTAGTGCCTGTTTCAGATTGCCAACTTAAAACATGGTACAGAAACATTCAGTTTCTATCCAGTGCTCTTTCATTTTAATTCAAAATATAGGTATTATTCATACCAAAAGTTTAACCGAAGATCCCAGAATGCAAAGGGATAGAGAGAGATACTGCCATCATGTATGTAAGACTTAGCCAACCACAAGGTGTAATACAATTGGAAAAGCTGCCTATTGTCATAAATGATAGAGGTAAGAGAACTAGGACTCAAAAATACTTACTAATAAGGATTAGAACCTGTAGCAAAGTATAATTGTTTCACTGCAGGCCCAGCCTACTCCCTGCTGTGCTGCAAATATTCCATCTGTATCTCATCAAAAGCTGTGGCCACCAGGATATAGTAGCACTGTGTTATGCTATCTAATAGACAGATCTGTCATTCATTCAGCAGCAAATGGGTTAAAAACTCTTCATACCCAGGAGCTCTACTATTCTTCTCAGAAAAAGATATATAAATGAAGTCAGCAGCAATTCCCCACATCTTCCTGCCTGACATTACATATTTCTCATTTACCAATGCACCAGTCTATTCTGACAGCACTGGGAACTGTGCTCACACTATATTTCATTTTGTTCATTTCTACCAAGTGCAGCACACATTCAGTTCTTTCCTATTCTGTATGTTTCCTTTGTCACTACAGTATCTTCTACAGCTTTCAAGTTAGCAAACCTACAGCAAACATCTCTGTAGGTCTTTAAGGCAAATGTGACTTTTCTACTTTATCTGTTAGTTCAGGAAACCACCACCACTAAATAGAAAACCAATGTTTTTGAAAGTTAACTAGCAATATATTCCATAGTATATTGTTAGAAAGAACAGTTATACATCTTCCATTTAATTCTAATCTATTATTAAATATGGCAAGCAGACATGAATTATAATAAAGCCCAGTTAGGAAGACTATTATAGAAAAAATTGGGCTCCACCATTCACTTTGAAAAACAGACGCAGCATTTTGGCAACTAGCCACCCTGGGGTTTTTCTTCTGCATTCACGTAAATTTCATGCTGACCTATTAATTTTAATCACTTGCTGGACTCCCATTCAACAGTTCAATGAATATAATACAATGATGCTTTTCTTTGCATAATCAAGAGGTTCAATAAGCAAAATAACTGTTTTTAATTTAACATATCCAAAAGTTTCTGTAAACGTTACAAACATTTCAATTTTTTTTTATTACTAGAACTTTGTCAAAATTATTTTTAAACTAATCTTTATGTCTTTCAACAGACCTATGAATATATTGTCTGCCCCCATCCATGCCATATCTCAATTCACATTCATTCTTCAAGATGCATATCCTTAATAAGAATAAGAAGCCTAATCCTGTGAGATACTGAGTCTTTTTTTTTAAGAGAAGATTAAGCCATTCCTTTTCAACCTCATACTCAAATTGCATTCTCTCTTTGGAGCCATTCATTCTTTTCAAGGATCAGGTTCTGTTTCCTGAAAGCCTGCTGGTTTTAGGATTTTAATTAATCCTGTGGTACTCTGAGCACTAAAATCTACATTGCTTCATAACTCCCACTGCAAAATAAAAAAACATCTGCTTCAGCCAACTAATTTTGTGGCCTTCTAGGAAAAAAAGTGCATTTATAATGCATATTCTTAATTAATACTTTCTGTATTCAAACATTCATACACATTTTTCTTCCACCTGAACTACTATGATTCCTCTGCACATCCTCCCTTAGCTGAAAGTCAGAAAGAAGGTAAAGTCAAAGCAGAAAATAAAGTAATACTGAATTTATATGAGACAAGGTAGAGTAAAATAAGTGAACTGAACTTCTAACATCAAAACCGTGATCAAAAAAGCCATTCCTTGGCCATTTTACAACTCATTGAGAAGCTGATGAAACAGGCAATTACAGTAACATTTCTCAAAAGTTAAAATTCCCTTTTCACAGAAAATTCTGCTATTTCAAAGAATATTTTATTCTTTTTAACCTCAAAGGGGAAATTTCAATTTTTCCTCTACCAGAATAAGGATCCAGATCCTCAGGTTCTCATCACGAAAACTGCAAATCTAGAAATTTTAACTCATCTAGTTGATTAGGGCCTTCCTCTTTGTTAAGGTGGCCAAGCCTCTTTGAAAGCTCTCTAAGAGTCTCTGCTCTTGAATTCATAGGAGGCAATCTGGAAATGCTAAAAATGTCTATTTAAGTAGTGCTTCTTTGTGCCTTCAGCATCCCTGTTGTGAAGCTTTGATGCAACCAGAATTTTGCAAAGAGAAAGGAGACAAGATCCACGCGATGCATAAATTCCCAGCTTTGCCTTGGAAGCCTCAAATCTCTGATCTCACAGCAGCAGCTCCCAGGGAAGGGATTAAACACTGAACACATCCTGGTGGCAGCTCCAGGAGGCAGCCCTTAGGATCCTAGATGACGAGCAAAACCTCCAGATCCGTGGGATGAGAGTGAAATTTAATTGTGATATCATCTCTCGTTAAGAAAAGATAAATTTAAGCTTTTCCTGATTTGAAAAAAATTACTGTTAAGTATCATTCGGTCCACAGAAGCTCCTTAACCGGTAGTCTTGAAGACCAAAAAGTTCCCTTCCAGCAAAGAGCAGACAGAGAGAAATGGGGATTTGGAGCTGAAGCATGTAGCATCACGGATGTATTTCCACATGTCACAGCCAGACTGAATTTGGTAGAAACTGGATGAAGCCTCTTTTTAGCTTAGCTGATTTGGGTGTTCATGCCTTGATGGAGGACTTGGACTGTCTTAGCTACTGAGCAGCCATGAGATGATAGCATGTTTTAATCACTTTTACAGCAGCTGGAGAGGAGCCAGCAATCTACAGATAAATGGCTACAACTGACTTAACATACCCGTTAAGTATGTCTTATTGTTAGGAGTACCCAAGATTAATGAGTAAAATGAAAGCGAAAAGATAACATCCATAGGTGACAGGTTTACTTACTCAAAGAGCCTCTGGGGCCTGTACAAGTATGTCAGGGTCAAAATAATTTATTTTCTTCCTCGTTTATTTAGACAGCTCTGGTTTCTAATGCTTCTATAGAGACTCCTTATATTTACGCTATACAAAAGCCATATTAGAAGACAAGGGCAAAGGTCTCATACTAAAAGATATAGCCCTTGGCTGGCTGTCAGTCTCTGCTCCTCAAAATCTTTCTTGCTGCTTTTGAATTACTTGCTGAGGCAATTCAGGTATTAAATTTAGCTAAACCTAAGGGAAGATGATAGTCTCCCTCTGCAACCAATGGTAAGAAGTACATACATAACATTACATTTCATCCCGTTTAGACACCTCACACCTTAAATGTAAAATATCATACCTAAATAGAGGTCTCTAATTATCCATTGACCGAAGGGTAAGAAATTAGGCTTTTCTTAATTAAGCACTTCAACTAGGTATTTAGAAGTTAGACTGGATGCAATTTAGGGTGTGGTTCAGTGGAGTAACAAGGGGAACTGGGAGCTAAGATCCCAGAACACAATAAATTCATTCGCTGAGTCTGATATGGCAGTAGGGTACATCCTTGTTTCTCAGTCCATATAAAAATTATTCAAATACTCAGTCCAGGGACATAAGGAACTGCAAATAATGTGTTAAGAAAGAATGTTAAAGAAAATACTCCTAAGTTTAAAAGTACCTGAAATAAACTATATTCTTGGAAGTAAACTAATTTAAATTTTTCAGGGTAGCCATATATATTGCATATATATTACACTTCTCATATCTGTACTCAGGAGAGAAACTACCAGGATCTATTTTTTTAAAAACACCTGGGCCACTCATGGGGCTGGGGACCTCAGCCCCACCTCCAAGATGCTGTTCAGATTGGGGTTAGTGTTACAGTTCAGACAGCCACAAAGCCTACAGCTCCAGGGGCAGCAAAAAGGAGCATGGCACTGCATTGCTTCTTCCAAACCTTTCTCATCTTGGCTGTCCATAGTGCTGGGGACCTCAACCTAAACTCCAATATACCATTCAGATTAGGGTTAGGGTTCAGAGACCCACAAACCCTACAGCTCCAGGGACACTGAGGCTGCAAAAGGCATGACAAGGGGAGCACAGCACTGCACCAAAAATGGTCCTTCCACACCTTTTTCATCTTGGAATACTGCGGTGCTGCATACCTCAGCCTCAGGTCCAAGATGCCACTCAGATTACAGTTAGGGTTCAGAGAGCCATAAAGCCTATAGATGCAGGGACACCAGGGCTGCAAAAGGTATGCCAAGGGGAGTACTGCACCAACAATGCTCCTTTTTTGAAGAAGCAACAACAAGACATTTCCAATGGTATCTACCCCAGGGGAAAAAAAATGGAAATTGAGTTACTTGAAAAATAACTTATACGAAAGTTGTGTGTGAAGAAATTAGTTAGTATCTGTGACGCCCTGATTACATAGGTAATGCTCTTACGTATTTCCATGAGGAAATAATACCCACATATTCCAACCTTAACAATTCTATGATTCTGCAATTCAGAAGAACTGAATAGTAATTGTATAATGGCCTTACTAGCATGCTGCCCTCCATTACAAAGTTGTTTAGTATCTACACATGTAGTGGATCTTTTGTCTCTTAGCTAAATCTAATCGATCACGAAGTACATGAGCCCATAGTATGGGTCACTGCCTGAAATTTCCCAAACAAATTCAAGAAAACTATTTGAAGTCAGTCACAGGAATGACGACACACATCAGAAGTAAGTATCAGGGTTTGAATCTCAGCAAAAGCATTTACAGGGAACTCAAAAATCTCTTATAAAGGAAACTTTTTTCCTCAGCATTCAAGCACATATATTCTGTTTCGACTAACAAGACAGAACAGTTCCTTTGGCCAGATTATTCTATATACTGTGGTAGATTTAAAACACTCATGTTAATTCTAGAAATAGCAAGTAGATTGCTCAAATTGTTATGGCAAAAATTGCAATGATTATTCAAATGTACAAGTAAGAGTTTAGCAAGTGCCCCTTTTTACCTTTCTCTTAGCAAGATGGCATAGGAAATGAAGATGTTTTCAAGTGTTTTCCAATAGGCACCTAGTATTTAAAGTAACTGTTTTTTATGGAAAGATAAAGCATTCACAGCAAATTAAGAATATGCCCTTGACTGTAGAAATTATACTTATTCATGCTCTACATCTATATTCAGAAGGCATTTTTAAGTCATTCTAAGAACTAGCAGTTCTACAGAACAGAACGAAACTTCCTAACTAGAGCATGTTACACCTGGGAAAAGTTCCTTGATGAGCAAAGCTAGCTGTTAAATTGGGGGGAAAAATCACGTTGATTACGGTCATGAGTCTAAGGCAAACTTAATTAAAATCAATGAAGAATTTTCAAGTGAAAAGGAAAGAAAAAAAAGAAGAGAGAGATCAGCAGATTGTTCTTTCTTAATTATGTTACAGAAATTTTCTCTAATTGATACCTGTCCCGTGTCTCTATAACTATAGCAACCTACGGAGCTCAGCCCATAAATATTATTTTCCATTATCAACCCTGGAGGTTAGGTAAGAGATGGTCCTTTCTTCCTTCTCTACTCCCTCCATAGACTTTTATTAGGACTGACAGCCCTGTTCAGCTTTTCTTTGGTGGCTTTTAAGCTATGCAAGCCAGTACGACTTGAAAGCTATCCAGCAATTCTTGGGAGAATGGCAAAGTACCAGAAGCAATTCCAAAGTCTTAAAAAAGAACACAACTATCACACAGATATTAATTTCTACCTAGTGCGCATGTATTATGAGTGGCTTACTATTTCAGTAAGTCATTCTCATGACGTATTCTTTCAATACAAGAGTTCTTTGGCACTGCTATCTTCGTATCACTACCATCTTCCCCAAAGAGGCCCTACAGTCACAAATGCTGCTACTGAAATCCACCTACCACTTCTTTAAGGCATTTCTCACCTGCGCAGAGTTCATTAAAAATTAGTGACTAGAATTCAAAGCCTGTTGGGATTCCTTATCCAACATCTAGCACAATCTGGATGTTTAAGAGCACAGTCTAAATGTTTACTGGGACTTTTAATAAGGTGGCACAGCTAGCACCAATTTAAAAATTATAAGTACCCTTCTCTTGGTGACCCTGTTCTCAAAAAAAGAACTGGCTATTAGGCATCAATGAAACAACCCCTATGATTCTCCTGAACAACAAAACTAAATCAAATCCTGCTGTTCTCATGAGAGCTTCCCTGTTTTGACTTTCTGAATGCAAATTACTACTCACACATGTTTTCAGTGAAGCTGTAGTCAGGCTGGTGCTAATTAAGGCAATCATCCCCAATACAGTACTGTACATCAGAGGGTGCTCTCTAACAGATACCCACTGGTGTTAGAAAAAGATCTCATTGGCAATAAAGATGGTGCTTCAAACTGCTAAAAATACTTTGCTTGAAGTTCCAGATACCTCTGAGTCTGTGGCACCTACAGCAATGGAAAGGAACTGAGGCAATTTGCATCTGCTAACATTGTAGTTTCCTGGTTTGTTATTTTGTAGAAAATTGCATATAATAAAAACAACAGCTAATGAAGAAAGTTTGGAACTTCTCTTCTAAATACCAGGGAATGTAACCAAAACATACATTAGAGTATTAGAAAAAAGGACTTGCCAACTAAACACTACCGCTCCACTTTAATTAACCACTGCTCTAATTAATTATTAATTTATTTAAATTAAAAAGGCTCAAATCTTAGGCTGATTTTCAGAGAAATATTCAGCCCAATGTACCAATGTAGCCCAAAATAGTAGCCAGTTTAGGACTCTTTCCATCTAGGTTCATTACATGTATTGTAATAGGCTACTAATTTAAACAGCAAGTCACACACAGCAACATTAATTGCACTGTCATATTCATAAAAGAGGAGTGAAATTCCTAATATAGCCTTTTCTTCTTTTCCTCTTGTCAGGCTCTCTAAACTTGAATACCCCAAGAACTTTATGGAATTAAGATCAGGAAAGCGTTAGATGTTTTGATAATCTTACTACAAATAGCAATGGTAGCAATAATTTTAACAGCAGAGCGACCTGAAAGCTTGTAGTAGCTTTTTACAACAAAACTGCTCTGGCCTGACAGCTGGGGATATGCAGGTGTTTTAAAGTGCAGAAGAACGGAGGGCTTTGTACTCATTCCTCTGAGTAAACCCCCTCTTGTATGCCAAAGGCAGAAGGCAGGGATTGAAGCATGCCCAGTTGCCCCTCGGATGGGTGACTGCTGGGGTAATAGAGGCTAGAGAGGAAAGAAGGGTAAACAAGCAATGTTACCTAATATTTAAGCAACTCCCATTCCATATTACAACTACATATAGAAGCTGACGTTAGAAAATCAAGCAGAGAAACACTGCAGAAATAGTCTCTTAGTGTTGAAAGGGCAAGAAAGTTCTGGAATAATTCAATCACTGATGTTTTCTAGAGAACAATGCTTCATTTGAGTTGAAACCCTTATAACATCATGGCAAGTAACTCAAGAAAAGCTATATTTCCAAGAAATATTCATAAATTTGTGCTACTCGCAGTCAAAGCAAGTCTTGATGTATTTTTATACAAAGTCAATTATATAACCCCAAATGGGATGGAATACCTCTTAATATGACAATTAGTTCTCAGCATTTTATTGATGCTACATTGGTTAAACATGTAATACAATAGAGTTTCTACTTTACGTGGTGACTTATGTCTGAATATAGTCATGGTGATTTCTTTTACATCATTACTTTTTCTTAAAAACACTTGAGTCAAGTGAATAGAACCAAACATACCACACATCTCTTTTCATTCTCCTTATTCTTTTGGAATAATCTATATTTTTGATACTTCTGAATGGAGCTGAGATTACAAAGCACATCCTCAAGGAACAGCACTCTCAATCTTTAAATGACAGTGTATACAACTGACACAAGAGAAAAATGTCAGGGTCTTGCAGTACATCCAAATCCAATAATATTTTCATTTAAACCTTTCATAGTATACTATTTACTCTGAAAGACAGAATAAAGCCTTGAACTTCCTTGTTTAGTAAATCGAAAACTAAAATTGCACTTGTCTAACACAACAGCCAATTAGAAAAATGTGTTTCATTAAAAATGGCCTTTAACCAAAATCAAAGAGTTTCACAGAATTACTTTATCAATAAGCTTTCTCTGGTAACCCTGGTTGTTCTGGAGGCCCTTGTGACCTCTAGGCTTTCCCACATAGAGCCAGGAGGTTAAAACCCAAGAGTTTAATAGCAGTTTGAGAGGTCTCCCTGCCTTGAGTCCGTACAAGACCAGACCACGCTGAGGTCTTGGGAAGGCACCTGGAGGCAAATGATGCTGCTCACAATGGAAACGGAAAGCCTTCAGCCCTTGACAGGTCCTAGACTTTGGGAAACTATCCCTTTTCACGTGCCAGGAACCCCATAACATCAGAGAGACCAGCCTGGAGGCCCAGAACTGCCAGCAGTTTGCATTCTCTAACTTTATGATGCCAGGATATAAAATGGAAAAAAAAAAAAAAAAAAAAAATCAAGAAAAGGCTGGAAGACTGGATAAAAAATTCAAAGATGTCTTCAACTTAGACGTCTCCTTGACATTAATCATCAGCAAGAGACTAGGTCATGTACACATACAGCAGCCCTGTGTTCAAACACCACGGAACTGTACATCTCATTTAAAAAAAAAATTAGCTTTGTTTAGTATTTAACACCTGTCAATGATCTTCCAACTTCTGAATGAATTTGAAGGTCATCAGAAAATTAAGCATAATGTAAGATTTTGCTTATTGTGATTCTTGTTAAGAAGGCTGCGATGATGGGCATTTTACAGAAAGCCTGTGTTTACAGGACTCCCAGAGTTTTTAGGCCAATCATTGAACATTGAAATTTCAACATGTTGGCTGAATAAAAGCACTGATTTTTATTTTTTTCAGACACTTTCTCATGACTGCTTTACAATGTATTAAGGAAAAGACAAGTACATTTCTCAGTCCTACCTGCTGCCTTTTGGGCTCAGCAAGAACATTACCAAAAGCTACACATTTGTAGACCAGAAGGTGACATAAAAGATCTCATATCTGAAAGGCAATTCTGACCCCCTCAATGGACCTCTTATCCAATGTTCTTATTTCTCCAAGTAAATAGCTGCGAGATGAAATCAAAACTAATGGTAAGCTATAATAAATGTAACAGAAATGTTGAACTCTTCAGGAATCCCACTGACACAAGAACTTAAAATCAGAGAAAACTCAAATTACATGTTTAACTGCTGAATGAAAAAAAAGAACATTTATAGCATAGAAGTACTAAAACTGCAATGGGAAAGTAAGAGACCTTAATAAAAGAAACCAGGCAATAGAGAGAGAAGTACAGGAATCTTTGAGACAGCGAATTTAGGTCTGCATTTGAAACAGCCTTTTGAACGGAGTGCAAGTAAGAGAGTGAATGCCAATACATCCCCTGAAGGCCTTGAAAGCAAAGAAACACCAGGCTCTGGAAATGATTATATTCTTTATGTTAAAAGATGGAAAATAAATTTAATTAGTTAGCAAAATGCAATTTTATTCCATTTGGAGTCATTTTCCAATACATTAACTTTCTCATTAGCATTCAGTTTTGTTTTCCTAAACAAAAAGAACCACTTCAGCACCTGTGGCATGGAGAATCATCTAGAAGATGAACTGTGCCAGAATTACTGCAAATAATTGAATGCAAAATCTACACAGTAACACCAAAAGAAGCATTTGTAGGGACAAGCGCAGCATGACTGAGCAGGCCACCAACACAATTAGAAGTGTCAGGTACATGTTCATAAAAAGAAAAGGGATTTGGAAGTAGTAACTAACTAGTATAAAGCAAGTTCAAATAATCACTACATTTTCAGTCCAGTCCCTCTTTTCCCTCCCTTTTTCACATTCTCCCTTGCAGTTGCACATTCTCAGTGATGTGATAGGATAAGATTAAATGCAACATTCTGTTTCTAAGATTATTTTGCATTTTGACATACTTTGCTCCATCAGTGCAGAGTTACCTACCTGCACAGCTTAAGCACACAGAAATAAAGCTATATCAGTTCACTCCATCTGCCCTTAATTGAAATGGCTACATTAACAAAAATGATGTTCTATACATGGTTTTCCACAAATTATTTACATGTCAGTTTATGTTACACTAGTACAATCACCAGAGTTTGATGCAGTTCCACCAGAACATCAAGGACTGTCTCAGTACAGCTCTATGCAGCTTTTAATCCAACAGGACTATGACTTACTGAAACATTGTGGTACTTCTGGAACAGAAAGATATTTGAAAGATATATAGCTATGAAAAATAGGGAGATGAGGCTGATGTTCATCTGTGTCAAAAGGAGAGGCAGAAGGAAGGGTTATTTACTGATGGTACTGTTCTAAAACTGATGTTGTTTGCTCTTCTTCACCTAAGCAGTCAGTTCAGCTAGGAGAAGCTGTAATTTTATTCAACCGCTCTCCCTGTTCTCTGCCCATAAAGAAATGCAAAACCTCAATCACAAAATGTATTTGCTAGCTCTAAAGATTGCAGCAGTAATTGTATGCATTGGCTGAGTTGCTATGCTGCTGATCAGTTATTTTAAACTCTTAAAAATCTTACCAATAACTTCATGCACTGGAAGAGGACTTTGTGCTTTTAGGGCAAGTCACGACCTCTGATCTTGAGTTCTTACAGGTCCATGAAATCACTTAAAGTGATCTACAGTTCTCATGTATAAAGAAAAAAGAGAAATCACAGGAAAAAAACCTGATATAAATATTCCTAAACTAAGAAAAAAAAGATGGATTGGAAATAGTAGCTCCACTTCCAAGCCTAAACAACCCTCAGGCCAAATACAATTTGGAAACAATTACACCAAGTTTAACTTAATTATGTTAATCATTTAGATAACTGATGGCAAGAAGAGTATAGTTGGCATCTGTGAAGCACAGCAAATCTAGTACAGAGACAGATGAAAAGCTTGTTTGCCCCTCTGGTACTGGGAAAAAAAAAGAGGCAATTACCAACTACAGCACAGGACCACCTCAGCTGGGAGAAGGGCATGGGGAAAACTCTAAATGCCAAAATCAACGTTTTTATTAAGTCCATGAATTTTAAGCTTTTCTTTTGAAGGTATTTTTATGGGTTTCCTGGTAAATGGGTTTAAAGTGTGTGCCAGTAAGGTAGCTATGTATTATTTAACTGACTCCAAAACCAATATAGCAATTATCTGTCTATTGAGAGGGCTGTAAATCCTTTTTCCTGAACAACCTGTGAGGGCCTGATGAATGTCGATGCGCCGTAATCTCTTCTGTTTTTTTCAGCCTGGCCTTTATTATGACAAGATACTTGAGAAAAAAAAACAGAAAAAATAACAACTAGTTCCTAAGTTCTATTGAAAAGGAAGTCCCACTAGAACAAATTTTGAGAAGTGCTTTCAATTTTGGTCTGCCATTAACTCTCTCTTCCTTTTGACCTAAAAAAAATAAGCAATTAAGTACTCAGTTCCTATCCAAGTGGTCCAATAATTCCATAGTTTTGTTCAGATAAAGAGGGAGGAAAATCTTATTAAGATATTCTGCTGTATGGGCGTGAGTCATAGCTTAATATTTCAATATTTACTATCCTTCAGTATTGAAGTGCAATGAGAGAACTTTTCCATATATTGCCCCAGCACCATGTCCTTTCCTCTAGGTCTCCTTCCATTCCTTTGGTGCCCCTGATGAAAGCAAAGATTGGTATTTACAGAATCATAGAATCACTGAATGATTTGGGTTTGAAAGGACTTTTTTGAAGGTCATCTAGTTCCAAATCCCCTGTCACAGGCAAGGGACAAGGCTCAAAGCCCATCCAACTTGGCCTTGAACACCGCCAGGGATGGGGCAACCACAGCTCTGCTGAGCAATCTCTTTCAGTGTCTCACCGCCCTTATAATGAAGAATTCCTTCCTAATATCTAATCTAAATCTACATTCTTTCAGTTTAAAGCCATGACCCCTTGTCCTGTCCCTATATGCCCTTGTAAAAAGCCTCTCTCCACCTGCCCTACAGCAACTGTTCTGGCAAAAGGAAATGGCCTTGTATCATCTCTGTATTTTCACTAATCTGTTTGTTATCCATCCTACACTGTACTTTACAGCACAGGTCTCTTTATTGTTTGGCTTTTGTACTTTATGAAGCAAATATTTAAATATTTTGGTTATTAGATTCTTCTAGAGCTATTCTGCTCCTGTTTCTTAAAAAAAAAAAACAACAAACTCTGGTATTTTTTTGTTCACTATTGAAAAACCTTTAACTACATAACTACTTCCGAAATAGTTTCCCTCAGGACTACAGAGCACCTTCCCAAATGAGACTGTTACATGATTCTAAACATATTCTGCTTCATCTTTATTTCTGCTTTTTTTCTGTTCTGGGTTGTAACCACTCGAGAAGTGCAGAAAATGAAAAATGCATATAAAAATGAAACCTGCCAAAAGAAGTGAATGGCAAAGAAAAAAATTATCTGTCCTTTAGGACTTGCGCGATGGCCAAGATCAATCATACACATGAACTCTGAATGCAGTGATATTCAGGTATTTGTATACATACACATGCGCAACACAGTGGAGAATGTGTGCATATCTTTCAAAAATTCACTATAAATAATTCTTCAACTTGTAAGTTTGCATCATGCTCTCGTTCCTTCTTGCTGGCACTACAGGGCTGTTTGCACCTTAAAGTGACTTGCACCTCACAACTTTTTCTTTTCACAATACTCTTCAGAGCCCACCAGAATCAAGAGCCTTTAAGAAAGACACAATTCTATCACATGGATTATAACCACAATCTGAGATAATGAATATTGTCATGTGGTGTTCAGATACTTCCCAGGGTTAAAATGTGCCACAGGTTCCTCATCAAGAGGAACACAGTGCAGGATCCTGAAAAGGGTTTTCTAATCTAGGTTGGGCTTAGGATTTGAACTGGGCTTTGGGGAGGGCTTTGGGGGGGACAGAATAAACTTAAAAAAAAAAAAATAAAAAAAATCACAGCCTGCCTGAAATGAAGCAGTTTTGAAACTATAAATTTTGTAATCTCTATGCATATACATGTGGAGAAAATACCTCTAATTTCTCTATCTAAATATATTTATTTAGAGTGTTAAACTAGACAAGCTCGTTTGAAATGGATGACCTGATTCTACTAAACATTAACTATTGAAGTTCTGAATCCTTCACTTTTATCTTTTTCCCTTCAATCTGAAAGAAATTTTCTTCCCACTTTTTAAGAAGCTTCAAGAACTTCCTGTCACTCTGACAGCCTCTCCTAAAACCCACATGACCACAGCATCACACAGGCTGTCCCCTCATTCTTCTAGGAACTTGCAGCAACTCCTGCATCAATTCTTGCCTGTTCCAAACCATATTCAGGGCCCTGTCTGAGAAGGTATTCTAAGCTGCAACTTGGTATTAGCAGGTGCACAAACTGTGTATTTAGTATTTCCAGATGGAATTTCTTCCTATACAGTCAGCACCAGGCTAGCTGTAAAGGCAGCACACACCAATTAAACTACAGTGGGCAGGCAAGGATGGTTCATTTAAGCTGATAGAAGCATCTTTTAGAAGCCTCTTAGCAAGATTCTGGCTGCAGCAAGTGCCCCAGTTCCCACAACTTTGCTATTAGCTGCATAAGGGCAGCAATAATGTTAAATAATAATTATTACTGCAGCCTGCATCCCTTTACAACTTGCCAATAACCCTCACTTTATGGGTCAAAGTGCAAAATACCACTAGGAACTTTCAGAAAGCATAAAGTTCTGCCCATTTTTTTCCTTTGACAGCAAAGATATTCTTTGGGTCTGATCTTTGAAACTCCTCCAGAGGTGCAGAATAATGTAACAGCACCATGGAGTCTGAGCATGGCTTTCATTTCAGCTGTCAGTTCAGTAAGATGGGAGAAGTGCTACATAGCTAGAGCTAATTAATTGAGTCAGGCTTTTGGAAGGCTCTCTCCATCTACATAAAACTGCATTAGATGTGATTTTCAGGCATGATATTTGCCTTAAAAAGGGTTCATATTACAGCACCACTTCTTCAAGAACCAAAAACCAATACACTGTTAAATGAAGGCTGTATTTTCAAAACTGGAAGAAGGGATTCAGCCTTCAGGGCTGTACTTATAATGCATACCTTAGCACTGCACTGAAAATGTATTTTGTAAGCAAACCCTTCATGATGCCAAGGATGAGAGCACAGTGACTGATTTGAGTACAAATTTGAATTCCACCCTGCATAAGATGGGGGACTGTATGTTCTTTAGCACTGTTGTCATTGCTATTTAGAGGACATCACTTTTTTGCTTTGCTACAAAGCATGCTGTGTGATCTAAATAAATATCTGTGCATGCTTAGTCTGTTAATGAGGCAGAAGAAATGGAGTCAATTGGATTTTCTTCCATAAATACTATGCTGGTGTTTTGTAGATTATTTGAAAAGACGTAATACATAATAGTCTGGTGAGTAGGCTAGACAAACCATTTCTAGCATGTGGTTTTCTTACAAACTCACACCTTATAGCTGTTGTGCCACATCATTGATCAGCTAAACGGCATGGATTGAGGAGAAAGTGTTATTTAAAAGATCAATACGGGAGAAAAAATCTCCTCCCAACATCTTCTAGGAGCAGAGAGGACAAATTCAGCATCCTCCTCATAGCATGGAGCTAAAATCAACGGTACAGAAAATAAGAGACCACCTATGAAGGAAGCAAAATTTCAGAGGCACTATCAAGAACAATGCAATCTTCAGTATATAGATGGCTTAAAGGTCTCTTTAAAACAATCCAAGTAGCTGGGCAGATTAAGGAAGAGAGATGATGCTCCAGCTCAAAAAGGCTAAAAGAAAGTAGAACATACTCATTTTCCAAACCCTAACAGCCAGGAGTAAACAAATGCTTCTGCTCGCTACAAAGGTTTCTCCTTCCCCTATTTCTATAGCATTGCCAACAACTTCTACGGGAGATGCAAGAGTAATAGAAGCATCCAATTCTGCTATCATCTCTTGATGACAGTACATCTCCAGCCCTACCTGAGGGTTTCCCAAGCCAAACCTATCATGTGGCAGAGTAAGCCACAGGCAACTATCTGACTCTTGCAACAATTACCAATATCTGTTTTTCTAAAGTCTATTTTCAAATAAATAACTCCAATGAGTAAAGAGAAAGTAAGATGAGAGTGAGAAATAATTAATTCTGATCCCACAAATGAAGAACAAAAAAGTTTTAAAGGTGAAATCTAAATGTAATAAGGGCAAATAACTCTTCTATAAAGTTTTTCTAAAACTCTTGGTCACTGGGCTCTGACAGAGGAGGCTGTGGATGAGGGGGAGGAGAAAGAAGAACAAATTTTCAAAGCACTGAAGAAATTGGGATAAGTGAAGAAAGGATAGATAAGAAAAGTCATAAGAAGGTCCAACTAAATGAGTAAAGAAAGGACAAATTAGTATGAGAGAAACAGCACCTATCTTTCCAAAGCCCATCACAAGTAATGGAATGTTCACCAACAAAGCCTCTTCATTGATGGTACTTCCAAGCAGTATCTGACAGTCTTTAGAAGAGCCATTCTCTTTATCCCCAGCAGGAACTGGAAATACCCAGTAGAAAAGAGAAAGAAAACAGTAAAGGTTTACACTAAGGTCAGAGGCTGGAGGAGTGCAATATATTGCCTCTCTGTAGGTGAGGGATGCCAATGAAAACCAACGCTGCGAGATGGCTGCATATTCCTCTGATCTTGTCCAGATGCTACACTACCAGAAGAAATTGAAAATGAGGTATTAGCTGTGCACAGGCACCTGCCTTAAACTTCACTCAAAAAGCAGCTCCACAGGAAAGGCTTACTCAAAAGCTCCAATGCCTCCATGACTTAGGCATAATTCAAGCGATTCCCTAGAGAGACACCTGTGACCCAGGCCTCACTGCATTCCTGCCTCTCCAACCACCATTCTGCCACACAAACATTTTTTGATGCCTTTCCATTCTAGGGGAGAATCCTTAAGGAAGCCTCCCTTCTTCCATTCAGGTGTCTGGGTAGTAGGGTCAGGGAACAGGGCAACTCTCCTGCACACCTCTGCCAGTCTCCCTCCCAGGGCAGCAGCACAAGTTACCAGCAGCCCTCCTCCTCACACAGCACCCCTGGGGTGCAGCTTTAAAGTTGAGCTTCCTTTTATTGCACTGCAGTTTTACAAACAACGGCTGCCTGGGGACAATGACCTGGTCAATAGAGATGAGCGCTAAGTGTGGCCCATGATTTCATTCACCAGAGCAGAAAAGCAAAGAGGAGATGCTGAGTGGCTTTATAGCAAAACAAAACCATTTTGCTTTTGAGTCATTAGGGTGCAGTGATACAAGACAGTAAAAGCTCAGTGTACCTGGTGGCTGTTTGATGATCTGATACTGATGTAACGATATTTGCTTTATTCTTAATAATGAAAGAAAACCTATCTCACACCTCGCAGCGCTGATGGAAATCCCATTGGAGATGGCAGAAATTAAATGGATGTAGAAGATCAAAACTGTATTTTCCCTTGTAAAGATGACCTTCTGCAATCACCACTGGGAAGTGAGGAGGGCAGGGATAGCGTATATGCACTGAGAAAAACTGTGCAGGTCCTGTTATGCAGCATCGAAAAATCAGGCTTGGTAATTCCAATTCCTTTTACAATCAGGAGAACTGTATAACTGGAAAAAACTGCATTTACACATGAAGTTCATCTCATATATACTGGCTTAGCTCCATTTAAAGGAAAAGGATTTTGCATTTACATTAGCAAGCTGTCTACATTTTATCAACACCCTTTGAGAACATCCGTGTTTTTCTCTCACTCAGATAAGATACTTTCAACACATTTAAGATACATTCAACTTTATCTTTCCTACTTAAGAAAACAGTGTTCCTTGGAAAGCCAGTTAAAAATTCAAACAAAAGGAAGGCCTGTCTGATGGGCTAAATTCTGCTCACATCATTATTACTAATGACATGTACAGCTTCTTCAGTGGCATATGGTTATAAACAGGATTTAGACCACAGTGGGAAGGGACTGGAAGAATATAAACAACAGTTCTAGAGAGCAGTAGGGCATGATACCTATGTGTGGGAAACTGGTGAAAAGATGAAATTATAGGCAAAGTCTTCCCCCATTAAAATCTGACAAAAAATTGCATCTATTTAAGGAGAGAGAAAAGACTTCTCAAAAATATCCATGAAATTGAGGGGAGGGGATTTATTCCAACTACCCTTTTTTTATCCTTCCATAAGGACAATAAATTGCTCTGTGTTCAGGGCACTTGCCAAAGATGGAGAAGACCAAAGCACAATCCCCTGTCTGATTAATTCCAATCAGGGATTTGACAGGATCTCCATACATCCCAAGTGGAAACCTTATCACTTGAACAATTCTTTATGTACAGTCAAATCAGTCTCACTTGGAAGAGAAACTGCAGCATGCATTTGCAGGGAAACCATAGTTTCAGCAATGCAATCTTCTTCTCATTGCAAAATATCCATACTGTGAAATTCCTAACCAGCTTTAATTATTTACCTGAAGTAACAAAAATTAAACAAAATCTGCATACAAATTGTATTAAGGTCATTTGGATTAGGGACAAGTGAGGGTGAATTCTCCCAGACAGAGAGAGAGAGCCTGGCCTAAACAATAACTGAGATGACAAAGACTTCGTGCCCCATGAGTAGAATTCCCCCTAATGATAAATAACAATTTTAGATCTAAGGTCCTAAAGTGATTAATAGCAGAAGCCAGAAATAAGTTCTTCTATTCAAATACTTGTTGACCTTACAAAGCCATCATCAAAATTACCTAAAATACATAAAACACTGAATAAGCTGAAGCACTTCCATGTTGCACTTCAGTTCTAAAGCAAGTCCATGCATTGTGGAATGAAAAAAGTTAATTCTCGGTTACCCAGGCCCAGATCCTCTTCTACGTATAGTCAGTTCGGATATTGTGGGGTTTACACTGGAAAGCGATGAAATTGCCAAGTGCCGAGCAAGAACTAAGTGTATTTCAATAGACACTACTTTTTTATTCATAGTTTTGTCCAAATGATATTTTAATTACTCCTGCTGTTCATGGAGCAGTTTTCTTAAGACTTCAGCCATATATACTCTGCACAGACACAGAGGACCAAAGGCTGCATAGCCGATGATAGCTATCAAACAAATCCTCCTCTTCCTCTGTCTCCTTCCCTTTCATTTTTCCATGCTTCAAACCATGTGGTTTGTGATGGGATTTTGTAAAACCCTGCCTTCACAGTTTAGCTAAAGTCAGAGTGGAAGGAAATTCAAGTTACAGCACTTACTGAATGCAATTCAATCTGATTTATCAGTCAGGATTACTAAAACACCTCTTGGAAGACAGATGCTCTTGGCTCAGTCCTCATGTATTTTACAGGAATATCAGTACAACAAATTGACTTCCTGAGTTTCCGAATATGACAACTCATTCAATCAAATCCTTCAGACAAAGACATCTGCAAAGAGCAGCATACTACATCAAATTATGTGTTCTACAAAAAACACATAATAATGTCTGCAAATAGGTTTGCAAACATACACCTCTACAGCCTGATACTGTCACAGTGGGGGAGACCTTGAAAAAGACCAGGTAATAATAAATAAATATGCCCTGCTAGTGCCTTGCAGTTCAAATCTTTCTCTTGTTCAGGGAGATTCGGCTGATTTCCGGCACAGGTCGAAGATGTATAGCAACTATATATTATTGGCTGCAAAGCTTATGATCAGGAAGCACTTTGCTTGTCAATCTAGGTAATATATTTTTGATTTCCAACCTCATTTACAAAGGATAGGCAACATGTCATATATTATAAAATTATTGTCAGTATTGAAAGAAATCTATCAGGTTTTGTAACAGACTCTTTGCAGTTATCCCTTTAAACGCTCATAGACATACATACCTCAGATTTCTCCCTTCACTGAAGCTTGGACAGAAGCAGTGTCAGTAAGCGCCTCTCATTTTTAAGTCCAACAAGAAACAAATTACAGTTTACTGCTGATTTACTCTTAATTTGTTGGGCTGTATGTCTCATCATTTGCACATGATCTATTTAGGTTTCAAGCTTCTTCAGAGACTGTTTCTTTATCTGTTAAACTTCCAACATATTTTGCAGTTGTGCTTGTAATAAACAGTAATGCCGAATGGACAAGTTATTAGCAAAGGTTCTGGCTGATTCATTTCTCTGTGCAGTCATTACACAGTAAATATTTGCTAAAATTATTCTGTACAAGGGAAAGAAGTTACTATTTTTAAGTTAAGTGCACTCATTCAGGCAGGTTGTCTTTAGAACTTGAATTTATCCGCATAGGACAAAATCCTCACTGAACACTAGAAACCTGCATTAAGAACAGCAACAATGCAGAAGTTGAATAAAAACTGTGCATGCTGGTATAAAGAACACCTAAAGGAACAAAGGACTTTATACATATACAAGAACAAAGCAACACAGAACAAAGCCCTTTTGTTTATAGACCCTCAAATGTGTTCAAAGAAACCTGCTGTGATTTAGAAAAACCTGCTGGACTTCGAAAAAGGAATTAAATTATGGAAATCCCATGGCTTCTGTATGCAGGACATTTTGTGGCTAAGACATCACAACAGCATTAAAAACTGTGAGTCTCTGGGAAAACAAATAGCCAACTTCCTTGAAAAATACACTATGGACTCAGGAACAGTTTCTACTGAGATCATATTAAATACCATGAGTTAAGATAAAATGAGAAAAATGAATTTTTTCTCTCAAGTGGTCTTCTGGTAAAATGCTGCCATAAATCAGGCAGAGTAACAGATGCTCAGCTGCGGTGAAGGATGACCCCACGCCATGTGCTTGGCTTGAGCCTGAACCGTGGACCACGTCTGCAAATGCACCCAAGCAACATGTTGGCAAATAGCAAATTTTAAGGTCACATTTTAGAAGGTATTAAGCCACCTTCATATTTCAGAAAACAGACTTTACACCCATCCCAAAGATAGCTAGAATTGCATCAGCGTATTCCACATGTGGAATATGTGGATCCCATGTGCATACTTGGTATGTTGCCTACATTGTTTAGACATAAACTGCCAGATTGTTCTGATTAGACTCCATTCAAGCTCCCAGGCAGCATTTGTCTTTGGAACTATATGGTACAACTTGTTATTTAAAATAAAATCACCAACCATAAATAAGAAAGGCACCACTGGTGGCATGACTCCAGGCGCAGCAGGTGGGTTACCAGACCTCTGGCACCTTACAAACACTCAGCAGTGAGTGATGGCAAACACCTACACTTTCCTCCCTGTCACAGACACTGAAAGTAAGAGACTGCCTGTCACCATTCCTGGCAGAACTGGCATCTTACTGCCTGCACTGCCTCCATCTCTGGACCTGGAGCCCTCATTCTGGAGTCAGAAATGTCTTTGTCCTTAACACAAGATAAGGAAAAGGAGGCCATTTCTCGGTGCCTAAAGATGAGAGGTAATTTTTGCGCCCAGTGATGGTGCACTCCTCTGGGTCTGCCCTCCTAGAGCTATCTTACCTGCCTAAGCTTTATTAGTTCTACTGAGCATGATTAGGTAAACAAGCCTTGATAAAGCAGTAATGAAGGAAGCAATCTTTAAGGCATCTGTAATAAAATGTCCTTGCCATGGTTGTTTCTCTATATACTCTGATAATGATTTGAGGCCCAGGAAGGATTTTTTTTCCCATTTTCTTTTTTGTTAAAAGCTCTCACATTTCACCTTCAAGGCATTATTGCAAACTTTATCTGGTTAATTCACTGCTCATATGGTAATAATTTTACACCACATTAAGTAATGTTCTAATTTGTTTTAATGCACTCAATGGGAACAAAATGCAGCATACATAGGAATTGTAAACTCATTTACATATTCAGTATACATGCTTGTCATCTGGTTTTAGGTAAGAAGGGTGTGTATACGTGAGAGAAATATAGGAGGAATATAAGAGCAGGAGAGAATGAGAAAAGCAACATAATAAACTGTCAAACTGCAAAGAGCAGTGAGACACCAATCCAGTAAGCATCAATTCCACATTGTTATGTACATCACTGAATGCTTTCTGCTGCTTCAATTAGGCTGAAAAACAGCAAGATAGAAATAAGAACCTGGCTAAACACTTGGCTGAATATACCAAGGATGACAAATTCAATGAATGTGTTTCCTTCTGTTAGACAGAGGAAGCATCTTTAGTTCGTGTGTGTGAGTAGTAAAGAATGAGGAGTGGTGGAAAACAAGGCGTCAGAGTTGCATCACCATGCTGCACAGTGATTTCTTCTGTGGCACCAAATCATCTGCAAAATCCCCATGTCACCAAAGCAGAGAGTAGTCTCTTCCCAGCACATTTCTTTTGCTTTTGTAGGGGTCTGACTCCATGCTTGGCTCCATTTTGGTTCATTAATCATAGAATTATAGAATAGTTAGGGTTGGAAAGGACCTTAAGATCATCTAGTATCAACACCCCTGCCACGGGACGTCTCATCCTAGACCATGTCACCCAAGGCTCTGTCCAACCAGGCCTTGAACACTGCCAGGGATGGAGCATTTACCACTTCTTTGGTCAACCTGTTCCAGTGCCTCAGCACTCTTGCAGTACATAACTTCTTCCTTATATCTAACTTGAATTTTCCTTCCATGAGTTGGGAATAAAAAAGCAGTAAAACAGACACATCATGAATATTCAAAGTTCCCTGCAAAACCTCGGAGACTTAGAACTTTTTTGTATGCATTTTCAAAGAAAAAAAAAATCACCTTGGGCTTTTAAATATAATATTCCCCTATAAACACCATAATAACAAGCATATTTATCCTTGTATGTCCTACTCATGTGCAGCAAAGTATATTAATGACTGGAAATTGAATGGTATAAATTGAACTCCCAGCTGTTTGCATTCTTGTTGGTGGCTCTCAATATTCCCAGAGCTACCATTTGGAAACTATTACTTTTCTGTCACTTGCTACTCTCCTCCAGAAGGTCTAATGAACTGTGTAGGTCAACTTTCTGTCTTTGCCTTAGAAAGAAGAGCTAACATCTCTTCCTGGCCTGATCTGACTTTTACTGCTGTACCAATACAGTTATACCCTTCATGATATTAGATTTTCAAAGAAAGAATTGTGTACATCACTGAGGACACAAAAATATGTGGAAGGACTGAACGAGGCTATAGAGATAAAAAAGCTGAATTAGATTTTTTTATTTTCTAAATCTGAAGATTTAAATGTGTAGATACCTTATGAAAGTTTAAAACTTTGCAAACAATGGTACTAATGTACTAGAATATTCCTACCATGGTTTTTTTAACATTAACCCAACATTATGATTACAACAGAGTGATCTCTGTGATTATAATAAAAGATCATTGCATAACTGTGATCTTAAACTTTTAAATCAGACTACTAACACAATATTCCCATAGTTATTTTAAACCAGATACATTCAATAGACCAGCCAAAATTCAAAAGCCTTGTGGGTACTGCCAAGTTCTGTTGAGCTCTTTGTACATGAGACTTACTACCAGCATACCAGGACTTGTCAAATGCTATATCATCCCTTATTGACATATAATAAATAAGTACTTCTGATTTAAAGTACTGTCAAAATGACAATACTGACAGATACATGGCTATGTGAATAGGTATAGACACAAATTCATAAGCACTGCCAAATTTCTGCAGTTTACACAAGCTATTTCCACACAAGCCAATGAACTTCAGCTACTCCCAAAAGTTATTAAGCAAATAACATCAGCAAATAAATATCTCACGGAAAACATAGATATAAAAAAAACCCCACCCACTTTTTTTTCCCCCATGTATTGTAAATTACTCACTGCAAAGCTATCATGATGCTCTAGAATGATCAGTAAGTCAACCAAAAAAAAAATACATACTTAAATAAATGAATAAATACATGAATGAATGAAATCTAAAAAGCTAAGAGACATCAGAAAAACATTAAGTGGGGGGAGAAAAGGGAGAAGAGGGGAGAGAAAAAGGAAAAAGTTACAACACCCAGAACACCTCAGTGGTTATTTCCTTTACTGCAGATACAAACAGGGACAAAGGTGACAGCTTTTAAGCATTTTTCCGGTTACAAAAAAAAAGCCAAAACAACACAAACAGGAACCCTCCATTTCAAGAGAAAAAAAAAAAACCTACTTGCTAGTGGTCTTCCGAATTTTCCTTGGCTTTCCTAGAAGTTGTTGTGGTATGCATAAGACAGCAGAATTGAAATCTGGAATCCACACTTGTATGGCATTCAGCTGGTACTCCTTGTGACTTTACATAAAACACCAGCCTCTCAAGCCACACTAACTTTCATCTCCTGAAGATGAGACCTTTCATCTCCCTTTTTCCCAGAGCACAGTTTTCCTCTTTTCCCTACCTCATGGACCCCACATTCTGTTCCTTCATCAACACTTTTTGATAATTCCATGACTCAATAGTCACTGACCAGCACATTCCCATTGAGCTTGGTCTCAGCTACCATCGTAAAGGTCAGCATCCACACAACAAAAAATAATCAGGCTTGGTGAAAGAAGGGTTTGGATTAGCTGCGGTCCACTGACTCCCCCTCAACACTTATCTCTCAACTGTTTCCCCATTACAAATCCTTTCTTTATTCAACCATGATACTTAAGCAGCCCTAGTCACAATGTACTAGTGCAAAGAATGCCATCATGTAAAGGGTTATAAAACACTATTTAGACTCCACTGATTTCTATTTTCATGGTCATCCTGGGACCACATATTCTCAATTGTCCTACGCAGAGAAAGAGGGGAACAACTTGTTTCTTGCATGCTCTGAAGCTCTCACTGATACAAATGAGATTTATTTTACTGCAGAGTTAAATAAAACTGGTTAAGGAAGTTAACTGTTAATGTTATCATCATCCCTAAAGCATGATGCCAACCAAGACGCACCTCTAGGAGGATAAAAGCACAGTCTAGAAACTTGACCCTGAATATACAAATCACACAAGCCTTATACTGTAGGTCCAAGTAACACAACTTATCTAAGTACCCTCTATAAGTGTAAAAGAAACTCAAACGTTTTCATTTCCTTTGTTTCATACTTGTCACTAGCCTATAAGAGCTTCTCCTTGTTACACACACCATAAAGGCCCTAGGAGGAATGTATTCTTCTCAAAGACAGTCTACACATGATCTATTTCCCTGGTGAGTGGAGGTTCCTGTGCAGCAATTTACATCAAAAACCTGCCTAAAGGGGGCCTGCTTCTAAACACTGTACAATTTGACATTAGAAACAATCCTTTTCCTCTTTATCATGATATCTCTGGATATGGCTGTAGTTCTCTCTCTTTCCTCAGCAAGCTGCTGTTTTCAGAACAGGTCAGTATCTGTTTTCATTCCTCCTCAAAAATGGCAAAATCACCACTGCAACAAATGAGAATGTTATCCTTTCCCTTTCCCATTGTGACTTGGAACACACCCCTTCAGAAAAATATGTAAGTTCTAAGTACTGGAGAGATGTTGATAATAAGGAAACTATACCAGAAACAGTTGGCAGGTGGAATAGCAGCAAGTGCTGGCAGAAAAATCCTTTCTTGACTATGCTAGTTTTGAACACAACATCAACATTTTCCAAAATGCCACGTTATTCTTACTGCTTACAGTTCTAAAGTTTTCTTTACCTGAGATACTGAAACGGTTTGATTTGCAAAGATGAGTGTCCAGAACTTCAAAAACTCAAGTCTGGAACAGACAGCACACAAATTGCTCTGAAATTGTTATTGTTGTGTGTTAAAAATTCTGTAACTTTGTTGCTATTGTTACTGCAGAGCATGTCCATCCTATTGCTTATATTTGGCAGATGATGGTATGAAAGCTCTTCCTGACACAGACCTCAGGCAGAACAGAATACCTTTTGGCAGCAAATGAAGATGGAACAGAAAGTAGGCAGCAGGAGATAAAGACAGCTCAACTTAAGCCCAGAAAAATTAAGAAACCAGGTTTTCTGCAAAGCTATTTCACACGGTGCAGATGACTGTTAAAAATCATCTGTCTTTTTCACCCTAGCACAAAGTACAAAATGACAACTCATTCCTGAAAACCCTAACACACCCAGTCACATGAGAAGATGCCATTGTCGGCAGTAATTGGTTACTTGTCGTGGCATCATATGGAGGGTTTCAGGTCTTTTTAACTGAAGTAGAAAAATGTAATATCTATTTATGCCTCCAGATTTAATGTATAATAGAAAATAACCTCTCCCTCTGTCTTACAAAGCAATTTGCACCTTATCAGCTGCCATTAAAATGCATAAAATAGCTCTTATAATGGTGCACACTTGACCTGCATGGTACCTTAGCATTTCTAATCATCTCCAAATTGTGTCTAAATAGGAAACACAGTCTAATTATCAAACTACTAACTTCAGGTCTTTGGAGTATTAAAAAAGCAGCATATTAATTAGTTCCAACAATACGCTTTATCAATTTCAAAAAGTTCAGCATGATATTAACATTAGAGTATGTGTTACAGTTTCTCTAAACTGGAAAGTTATTTTGCACTGCAATCTTCCATTTAGACTAATTGGGAATGGTTATTCTACTAAGCATGCATGCACACAGTTTTGGTGTAGCTGCTTCATGCATATTTCTTCTGCTGCACGCACACAAATCTCTAATTTTCCAAAGTAAATATAACTTGTTTTGGCAGAGATGGTAACAACAAACCTCAGCACAACAACTACAAATTATGGAGCTTCTATTATGACTGCGGCTTTATCTTCCCTCAGCCTTTGGAATTTGGATCAGTGCTTCAAAGGCAGCAATAGCCAGGACATGTAGGGACCACAGAGGGGACACTGCAGCCCATGAGGGTGATTCCACTTCTGTTCCCATAATTTTCATAAGTCTCATCAAATTCCTTCACTGTTTTGTAGACTAGGGCCATGCCAAAAGTATGAAAAAGTACTCTTGATGTGATAACTGTTGACCTATTTTGGCATCCCATTGACCTCTAAAGCTGGAACAAAAGATAGAAGCATAAGACAAGGTAAAACAATGGCTACTTTGCTACTGGTATGCAGTGCTGCCATGCACATGGATTTTGCAGAAGCTAGAATTGCAAAAAAGGTACTATATAGAAGATGTGAAACAAGATAAGCAAGCCCACATGTGAAGAACAGCAGTTAATAAAATAAATGCCAATTATGTCAAAAGCTAGACAGCAGTTTTGAAACAAGGATGTATCTGCATCTTCCTTAGAGAATAATTTCTTCCAAATCCGAGCATTTGTTGCAAGAAATGTAAAATAAAAATTTAAATAAAATAAAAAATGTAAATAAAATATTTGTATTCAACTGCCATGCACCTTCCAGCTATTCTCCCGAGCTACTTAGCAACATAGCCTTCCCTGCTCTTGAGTATTTATTCCTCAGGCACATCCTTATAAAAAATATTCCTATGACCACTTTCAGATATTACTGAGTGATAAAAAACAAAACACTTCATTTTTTTGACAAATTAGGTGAATTTTGTTCTGACCATAAGGTTGGAACAGAATATCCCTCTCTAACAAATCAACTAATGAAGCTTACATGAAGACATCTATTATTTTAGAACACCCTCTAGGCTGCCCTTGGCATTGGGAGGGTAGTAGCACTGCAGAATGAAGTCGAAAAATCAGTCACACAGCTTTTCTTATATTTGTAATACAAGTAAACCATGCCATTCCTACACTGACTGGCCCAACTGTGTCTGGAAGTGGTGGAGATAAAAAGCTAGAAAGTTGACAAAATCATGAGCTTTTCAAATAAAGCATCTAAATACCATTTCAATATGAGGGCAGAAAGGAAAACAAGGTAAACTGAAGAAAGGGATACATTTACAGCAGAAAGGGTCTCATTTGGGAGTGTGAATCACATTTGTTGCTTCTCCAATATGATGGACTCTTTTGTGATTAGGATGAGTAAGAGCAATACCACTTTACTCAGCAGTTCTCTCATTGACACTCTGAGCTTTGGGGGAGATAAGGATAAGCAAATGGACAGATAAATTTAAGTGATTGCACAGATAGCACCATAGAGTTTAATTACTGAATTTATCTGATGTGCCAATCAGAGAATACACAAAAGTTACCTGAAAAGTCCTGGGGAAAGCCCTGGCGCTCAGGCAATTAATCAAACTACAAAGAGAAATGACCATACTCAGCATTCACAAATGGTACTAGATATGCAAATACAAACACATACTTTGTGCTCATGTGACAGAAAATGCTGATGACAGCATCTACGCAACAGCCTGTAAGTGTCATATATCTCATTCTCCCTTGTGGCCAAAGAGGCATTTTAAATCTGGAATTATAGAAACAGCTCAGTCTCAAAAGGCATTAAGCACCTCCTCATGCTGAGCATCTTAAACTTTAGTTGATTTCATAAAAAATCCGTGACTGCTGATAACTAAGCCAGTAAAAACTAAGTTTCCTACCACAGCTGAGATGACACCCACAAACTGTAGCATTGATGCTATCCTCTACAAAATAAGAACATCAACACCAAAGATCTGTTCTTTGGCTATTGCTCTAAGGAAATAGAGGACTGAGGATTTCTGCTTATTTTTCTTTAAAATACAGAAGGGAAAGTACACCAGATGCTCTACAGCAAACAGAAAAAACATAATTGTCATCAAGGGCAAATGTGTATACTTTTGTGCTTATATAAGAAGTCTATACTTTTGTGTTATATTTTCTTTTAAGGAAAGTAAATATAATAGATAAGCTGTGCTTGATATACTGGTGAACTGCTCATTAAAAAGAAAAACTCTACATAAAACTGCTCATAGCAAACAATTCACCCCTCTCGGATTAATTTATTTTTTATTCCTATCACCAAGGTTGCACTGAAATGATTTGGGTCAAACTCCTGCCAAGTTTCTGTTCCTGCAAATTATTTTCTAATTCAGCTAACATAGATTTGCTGTGATTGCTAGACAGTTTGTCACCCTTTGTAAAAAAGTCACCTTGAATGTCACAGAGAAGCCATTCTGATTTTCTTTACTCACCAATAGTTTCCAGTGGCATTCAGTATAGAAATTAAAGTTGGAAAAAATACCAGAGATTAAGAATTGAAGCAATTTAAAGTGGAAAACAAAAATCCACTAAGAGGACCCTCATCCTTTTTAAATCTGTTCTGTCATTTTACTAGGCTGAGATACCTGTTTAATGTCCTCACTAGATGTATCTTCTGATCTTGGATGTCCTCCAGTACCGGACTGCATTGACATGCTGTGAAAATTCCAGAGGGATTTTCTTAGTTACATAAAAATCAGAATGATTCAGAGATAAGCACATCTAAATATTCCTAACACTACTCTTGACAGACCGCAGAAAAGATGTGCTCTTACGATCTCATTTGTTGAAATTTCAACTAAAAGTAACAGCAAGTGAATCTGGAGGGCAAAACCCAAAATACATCCACATAGGTAATATTTAGGTCTCCTCTGGAGGGGTGAGGGGGGGGATGAAAGTAGCTTTATACATTCAAATTAGTACAGCTGAGTGTGGGAAGGGTTAGTACTTTACTAATACCTGCAAGCTGCCAATAATGCTAATTTACGATAGTTTACTCAATGATTGCCTTTCTCTATACTTGTAAAGAATGATTGTAAAACTCCATTGGTATTGTAAAATTCTTAAAAGGCCCAGGACATGCTAAGAGCTCAGAAATGAAAGGGCTCATCAAATGCCTTCATGGAAATAATTCTTGGGAGAGCAGATGTGATATTTCAGTAAAATGTATGTGACAAGAAAGGAAAAAAAATAAACAACACAGAAGTAAAAGCAACAGAGACTTTTGACAGATTAACTACCCTTGGACAGGTGTATTCTATTTCACAGCAGCACATGATCCATGGGGTATGTTTATTTAATTTTAAGAAAGGCACAGATCAAGCTCATTGCTTGATCCTAAGCAAGTCTCCCACCTGTTTTCTGACATTGCTTGCAGCTTCTCCTGACACCTCTGTAGAGCACTTTTTGTGAAGCTGAGGGGATGGGGGTGAGGTGACTCTACAGCCTCATCTTTCTCTAAACAGGCTGCTGTAGGACTGACTCACAACCCAAGACAACTGTTGACTCGCGTAATAGGTTCTTTTCAGGCTCTGTGACAAAAGATGGAGGCAGGCAGTGCCACATAGGCCACAACTGTTAGGATAACCCCTCTTTCATCTAGCTCATCAACAGAAGAGGAGCAAAGTAACTGTGCCATTGGGTCATGACAATGAAAAGCTCTGGGTGTTCCTTCATCCAGCAGCCTTCCTGCTCCAGCACCAGCGAGGAGCTGTGAGCCTGCCCTGGGCAAGGGAGGAGGGTTCCAACCACTTTCATGAATGTGGGGTGGGAAAGAATGAAAAGTTCTGTAACAAAGAAAGAATGTCAGGACTGTGTGGATTGTTTGCACTTAGAAGAGGTTTTGTCACCTCTGCAATGGATTTTACTAACTTCATAGTATGCTCGGCCTCGGCAGCAGAGCCCAGCTGTGTGGCTGCCTCCATCAGACCAGCAAGAACTAAGCTAATACTGCTAACACTATATTTACGTGTAAAACCCTTCATATTCCCAAAGAGATTTGTTTTCTTGTTGATGGTCTCAAGAATAAGGTGGGCCATCATCTGTTGCTATAGCTAAAAAGACAAACATAACTGCTTCATTGCTCATGTGCCCAGCAAACATGAAAGTAGTTACTCAACTGCAGAGCAACTAGTTTTCCTCACCTTCTGATGACTGGCAGCTTTCGCTTGCTTATTCACTGGACAAAATGAGGCTGGATGCTCTGCATTTTTGTACCTACAGGAGAATGGGTGTCAAGGCATGAATATTGCCTTGCACCCTCCAGGAGGCAAAATGATCTCCAATGTGACTGCCAGCTAAATTTCAAACCAAGAAAAGAGGAATGATCTGGATTGGAAAAGATTTGGTGGACTGGGATTTGTTCAGCCTTCTTCAAACTTATACAAAGTCCTAGCCAAATGTAATCATCAGCAAGCCAAGTCAGGAATAATTGAGATCAAACATTCACTCTACCTAAAGCATTAAAGTATTTGTTCTTGCTTCTCAGCAAAGATATGAGAAGATCTCTGTGGGGTGGGGCTTTTGCTAGCTTTCCAAAATTATTTTAATCCATAGACACAATTATTTTTTTAACTGCATAATTCCACAGAAATCAGATGAGTTGTCCTCATTTATACCAGCAGTGGTTTCTGTTTCTAGACAGATTTTTCAACTATTTTTATTCTGATATATTCAGAAGTAGAGGCACTGTTGCTTCCTCAGATGTCTGAAAGGAAAACTACCTCCACAATCCAGAACAATTTTGCTGCTTGTTTTGTCTATGATTGTTTTAAACATTTTAAACTTCTTCAGAAATAAAGAAAACAATATCTGAAAGTACACATTCATTAAGCAAACACACCAGATTTGTACACAGCTCAGAAGATATTAAACCATCCCACCTGTCACTGGGTTTGAGAATATCACTTAAGATAACAGAGCTTAGTGAGATGTAATTCTAAAAACTACATTAATTTAATACTAGGTTTGTCTACTGGCCCTGGTTCCCAGCTACAGTGCATTTAATAACATTTAACTGTTCCAATAAATTCAGGCTCACGGGTGCAATTGGTAAGCAGGAGAATGGAATAAACTGGTATAATAGATGGATCAATAGGCAATACAAAGATGTAATGAGCAGTTAATGTGTTGAGGATGGAAACAATATGAAAAATCATTATTAATTTGTTTTAAATTTTAGCAAAAAATTTAAAATAATTCAAAAAATGATCCTCTGAATTAACAGTTCATTTATTGCATGCTGCTACAAGTCTCCTGTTACACCTCAAATGAGTTACTGCTAGAACTTACACAGCAAGAGGAACAAAACATTTCCAAACACAAAGTTGTTCCTGCATCAGATGCAAACTTTAAACAAGACCATTAGAGCTGTGCTTAAAAGACAAAGTGAATATTTTGTGAGATATTCTGGCTCCCGTGAATGAACAGAGCACAGCAAGAAATTGCCTCGTGTACCATCAATGTTGGTACAGCAGGGAGAGTTTATCAAGAGATCTGGATTTTCACAGCTCACTTGCCCACAAATAGATATTTCCAAATTAACTGTTTTCCACAGTGTCGCCCAATGTAATTTCAGAATATCTAAGGCTGTTAAAAGAAGTACTGCCCTCAGTTGCAGTGCCTGTAGGCAAACTCAGTACAGAAACACTGGCCAACACACCTACAGCCACAGCCATCAGAGCTCCTCTGCCAGTCAGTACAGCCAGCAACACTGCATGCCACGATACCTTTGCCAGTGGGGTACTGTTACATACCACACTCTTAATCTTTAAAACTTCTCCTGCTGAGTGAACAGGCACTGCACAATGGTTTTTAACCTGCTCTGCTACACTGCTGCCTAGTCTGGGATTATAAACCTCCTTACAGATTTGCCTGGCACAGCAAGAATTACCTGCCGTTCTTTAGCTGAGGGCAAAATCAAACCTTAAAGAAATTTATTAGAAGTCAAATAAAACATCCAGCTGGCTCCATCAGAACAGGGCACAGAGCTCTTGACTGCAGAGATACTGCTCTTGAGAAGGATGCTTTTACTCAAAAAGCAAATCCCACACCCCACTAAAGGTAGATTTCAAACAGGCACAAGGACATGCTGAGAACCCAGTCCATTTATTTGTACTTCTCTTCCTGAAAGTCAGTACAGCAAGAAGAGAGATGAGAATGATAAGAAGACGTAAGTGAACAGTATCCAAGTACCAAGTCCTTATGCTTGGATTGGAGAAGAATACCTGATCAGGCAGCTATGCCTTCTTTCTGCAGCTAGTGCAAGGTGTTGGTGTTATGTCTCCCATAACGGGACAACAGTTCTGTATTCTGAAAATTGTTGTTCAAGAGGTTTCTTACATCACAGAATCATTGAATTACAGAATGGTTTGGGTCGGAAGGGACCTTAAAGGTCATCCAGCTCCAACCCCCCTGCCATGGGTATGGACACCTTCTACTAGACCATGCTGCTCAAAGTCCCATCTGACCTGGCCTTGAACACTGCTAGTTCTGAGAATGGAACACAAAAAAACAAGGCTCTCCCCATTTCCCACCCTTCTTGCAGCCCTCACTTCCCTGTGCAGACTGGGAACACAACCACACTGCCTTGCCTCCTTTCCCACAGATGGACAGACTTGGCCCTGACCCAGCCCACAACTTGCCCAGCTACAAGGCTGCGCTCACATTCCTTTTTCTGATCATGCTGTCTTGACTGTCAGTGGAGGAACCACTAAGGCCATGAAAAATCCCTTCCACATGCTTTTAGCCCCTCACGAGCCACACTTTTTATATTCTGCTGTAAATTTGCAAGAGAGAACTGAACTTTGCTTCCTCCCAAAATTGTAAAAGCAATGGAAAATGTGCATAGTTCAAAATTAAGGAAAACTATCTGGACAAAGAAGCTAGACAATGCACCACAACTCTAATCCTTTAATTTTTTTCTTCCCCCAAAGAGAACTCAGCCGCTCATTAATTTGCTGGATGCCTCATCTTTTTATTTATGATGTGAATCCTGTAAAGAATGAGCCAATCTCTTCACTATTTGCATACAAAATGCTTAGCAAAGTGGGAACCTGATTTATACAAGTTCCTAAATATCACTACAAAAATAACACCAACAGTAATAATATATCTTCTCAGTGACATCAGCTTTTGTGCTTACCTCTTCCCTTTGGGGCATCTACACTAAGAAAATTATAAGAAAAGCAGCCTGGGTCTCCATTATGGCCAAGTACTTTTCTCTGTCAGAACCATAATCTGTGAACTGGGTAATTATTTCAGGAAGGTCTTTTTTTCCACACATTTGTTCAGTGAGTGAACAATGTTGAAATAAGTAGGTTTGAGATTAATTATTTTTCTCAGGAGCCCCAGCAGGATTCAGTGGGAGGTCTGTTGCAGTGATTTTATTAACTGCTTTGAGGATTTGTGATCTGAATTTACTATTCAGGGTTACCAAAACTGTGCCATACAGGCGACCTTCCACTGGTTTTAAACAAAAGAAATGGAGCGTGTGCAAATTTGGCACAAAAGAAGGGAATGACACACAACTGAGAAGTGCTTCCCTGGATTTTTCTTTTGTTGAGTCAGAGGGAAATGAAGTGCTCTCTTCTCTGACATTCACACAGTCACTACCTGCATTAAGAGGGTTTTCTGAATATTTCTTTCAGGAAGAGAAAGTTGAATGTGCAAACAATATGGAAAGAGCAGGCGCATATGGACAGCTTTACTCCTGTTATCCAGTGTCAGCACATCAACAGGTGCAGCTTCTCCTTTCTACTGGTGGGCACATAAAACTGCCCGTTTTATGAAAGTTAGCATATGAGACACCTAATGAGTTTCCAAATATAACCAGATTTACTGAGTGGCCTAGTCTTAAGCCAGGCTTGATTCACATTTCTTCCAGGTATGGTTTGGCTAGTTCTATTACACCAGGTTTGAATCCTGCTTCTGATCCACCTCTTCCATGAGCCTTTCTGGAAAACGTCTTCTGACTTAAAAATTATTAAAAGCAGCAATGCAGCAGCTACCACTATTCATGTAAATTATTTCAGTATTGTGATTGCAATTTCCTCAACCTTTTCTATCCGACTGGAATATACTCTCCATTTAATGATCCATAGTGATCTGTTACCCCCTTCTTCAAGCACCACTTCAACACGTTGCTCCTTCTTTCCACTAACAGAATGACGAAAATGAACAATGGGAAAAAAATAATTAATCAACAAATGATAAAGAAAGTGTCCTGCTTGTAAACACCAGCTAAAGCACAGGATGCTACTCAAGCTACATGAGAGTCATGCTAGAAATGCATCAGAGGGCATAAGCAAAGAGAGACAACAATGAACGACAATAAAATGAGGTGGAATTAGATAAGAAAGAGCATAATTTGTGTTTCTCAGCACTGAAAAGAAAGGTCTCTGTGCCTGGTGCAGCCCAGTTCCCCAAGGAAAGCAGGAGGGAGCTGATGCAAAGGAGCTGCGTCATCCAGCTGCAGAGCTCAGTGGAGGAGTCACATGTAAGGAAAAACTCTGCAAGTGCCAGAGGCTGCTGAGGGAACTGTGGGGCTTGGGGAAGTGAGCAGCAAGGTTGCCCATACAGTGTGGGACCTCAAGGGACTGCTCCTCCTGCATAAATGGAAAGTTTACAAACTTCCATGGTTTAACACCAGACACTGGGCATCCTCTGTAAAACACAAGTTCATCTTTGTTGTTGAATTCTCCTATGCATTTACATTTATCTTAGAATATGCACACTTTGGCGTTACTGAGGGCCAACAATGCGTCAGAAGCCTTGTTATATAAATCACATAGAGCAAACTCAACTCAATTCTTCATCCAGAAACAGCATATAAAATTCACGTTCCATTATGGTGAGCTTTTCTACACTATCTTAAAAAGCTAAGACCTAGAAACACAGGTTTTTAACAGGTCTGAAGCTACTGAGTGATTTTGTACTTTCTCAAAACATAGTCAAATATATCTACAGTGGCCAAAGCTTTTGACAAAGCTGACTGGACAAAAAGACTGTACTTCACATATCCCTGCAGAAAGTCTGCTTACAGCTGTTGGGATTTTATTTGAAGGAATGTAAACAGAAATCATCACCTTTTTTAGTGGATGCAGCTTCTCCTATCTATGAGATTCCCACTGGAGAGATCTAATTTTTCACTCCTGCGCTGTTAATAATTAATAAGAATTCTCATGAAATTTCTGACATACACACACTTGGGCACTTACTTTCCTAAGTACATAGAAATTCTTGTCTTACAACACAATTATGAATAAATCCACGACAATACTACTTAAATGTCATTTGTGTTTCAACAACAATATAGCTGAACAACAAATTTTTTTTCTGAAGTTTCCATGTAAGGCATGTTAAAGCTCAGTATTAAATAAAATTAATGCTGTATTTATAACTCATAATTTATAAATACATAGCTTGGGTTGGGAAGGACCTTAAAGATCATCTGGTCCCAACTCCCCTGCCATGGGCAGGGACACCTTCCGCTAGACCAGGCTGCCCAAAGCCCCATCCAACCTGACCTTGAACACTGCCAGGGATGGGGCAGCCGGAACTTTTCCAAGTTAATTTCAGCCTCCAATTTGATTTCAATAAAATTACTTATCCAGAGAGATTTACTGTATCAATCACTCACACAGTCTAAAACTTTGAGTTCAGAAAGTAAAAGTTGATCAGTGACTTATTTTACAAAGAAATTTCTTCACCAGCATCCTGTATAGCCATTCCTAGATCGCAGGGCGCTTATGTTTCTACTGACAGGTTGAGGTATTCTAGATTTCAGATACACTCAGTAGATATTTTAGCATTAATTGTAGCACTTGGTCATGGAAAAGGTTCCTCAATATTTTGTGATGGAATAGCCAAAATAGCTCAAAGAGGATAGTGATTATAATTCAAGGGATCTTCTTAAAACAATAGAAGTTGTCTACGCTTCTCTGAGCTGTCAAACAGAATTTGAATTGCTATTCAGTGGGGTAGACCCAGGGCAGAATTTCTTGATGTACAGTTTACGTTCTGCATATGCTTGACTGCTATGTAAGTATATTAAAAGCAAAACAGTGTACATTTCCTATGTAAATTACAAATTCCACCACACAACAGCATAAAGGATATGCTTATGTGCCAGGTTTTTCATGACAAGCATGTGTGAAGAAAAACTGTTATAAAGTAGAGAAGTAGAGGATTCTACTTTATTAAATACCAACAGTTTCAAAAGAGCTGCAAATTGCTTAAAGCTAGCAATACAAAGATGACCATTGCCTAGATAATTTCACTAATACGACTGAATGTGCTGTTCACTATTTAAAGCAAAGAGATGTACCAGTGCATCCATTAGTGGATAATGCCAAAAAACCCCTTTGATAATAATAAAAATACCTAATTTCCAAAGCACATCATAACATACTGAATGGTAAACTTGTGAGTGGCATAATTGCTTTTTTTACACCACATTGGAAAATAATGTTTTATAGCTGATTAAGGTTTATACGTTATACATTAAAAACAAAATTATAACAGCCACCAGGCTCTCACAAGGATCTTCCTTCAAACTGGCAGTGAAAGTGAAAATGCATCTGCATCTACAGGTATACCTATGGGAGTTATTCCTGGATACACACAAAATTCAAATAGAAGAATAAGCAGCCTAGAGCTGGGATCAAGGAACATGGGGCCACAGCAACCTGGATCTAGTGGACTGAACTGAAAAAATCCAGCAACTCCCAAAGTCCACCAGATTGAGCTTCCTTCAACAGCTCTGAGTGATGGCAGAAAAAATATTTTAAGGATTATTTTATAGTGAGTGTCATACCAGAATTGCGCTTGAATATTTCTCATGCTATGCTTACTTTTAGCCAAGGACAGGATGTATGTTATACACAGCAGAGGTGTGTTATACCCTATTCTCCACAAAATTTAAAAAGAAGCTACAGACAAGAGCCAAAGATGAGATACATTTTTCTTTAGGGACTAAACATGGGAGGAAGCAGTGGCTTGTAAGACTGACTTCTTCAACACATCCCAGCTTACCACCATTCTTTATCTTCTCCCCACCTCTCTACCCTCTGCTTTAAAAACACCAGAAACACCTTAGCCAAACAGATCTCTTATTCTGTGTGACAAGATGTAGCTCCCATTTTTAGCCTGTCCGCCTCTGAACCTAAAGGAAAAAACTTACATTGTTTTAAAACACATACTCATGCAATATAAACCTTCTGGCTGACCTTCTGCTCTGACCACTCTGATCTCAGCCTCACTCACCCCTTCTTCTCCTGGTGCTCCATTCACCTTTTTTGGTGTCCCTTGTCCCTCCCCACCTGGGAAGGTCCTGTTTTCTTTCTTTATATCCTTTGTCTATAATTTAATCCTTTCCTTCCTCCTCAGCCACAAAGGCAATTTATCTCCTCAAATCACACCTTAAAGGCTTGTTTTGTCTCTGTTGTTTAGAAGTCACTTCCTTCTGAATCATTTAGCGATGCTCTGTATGTATACCACTATAGTATATAAATTATCTTGCGTTTCATTTGCTGGAGCTCCAAAATAAGTTGAGTACGAGGTAATCACACAAATGTGTATCATTAAACACTTCCCTTTAAAAAAATAATAATTTAATTAGAATATTCTCATCTTCAGAATTGCAGTATCCGATGCACAACTGCAACTGAGACAGAATGCAAAATGAAAGTATTTCAATCATTATAGAAACACAGACACTAAGCTCCAGGCAACAGAACAGCCTACCACATTCCAGCTACTACTCCAAAGCTGGATGCTTTTTTCTTTTTTATGAAACAGTCCCTGAAGCTTGATGTCTCCCAATTGCAAGCTGCAGAGTCTTCTCCACAGTAGCCATAAAGTGGTATGTGCATTTTTTAGCATACAAGTATATGAGGGGAAGGATGGGGAAATAATCATTTGAATATTACCACCTTATAATTCCTATTTGGAAACACTGAATTAAAAAGAAATTAAAAAATAACCGTAAGTGCCAATATTCCATTGTGCACTACATGCTAGTTTATTCAAAATACTGCTTGTAAAAGTATATACATTATATTAGAGACACCAGGTGTTCAACAAATATTTCTGGTTTTCTATTCAAATACACATATAAGTAACAGACAGGAAAAGGAAGATGTCAAAAGAAATAAAGTAGCAGTGTTCAAGGCCAGACTGGACAGAATGGTCCAGTGCTGGCAACCTGGTCCAGTGTGAGGTATCCCTGCCCATGGCAGGGGGGTTGGAACTGCATGATCTTAAGGTTCTTTCTAACCCCAACCATTCTATGATTCTATGACTCAGCAGAGCCATAAGTCAGTGAACACACTACAGATTTTAAGACACCTGCCTTTATCATGTATATGGAATATGTGCAATAGCAAACCAGCATTTCATTTGCTTACTTACATCCACTGGGGAGAGAATTAGTAACACTTGAGAGCAAAAGGTCAGTCACCTTCAGCGATCCATTTGCTTTTACTCCGTTAGGGAGACTCATCCTTGTTGAACACATTAAACTACAAATCCTGAAAAAGAAAGACATTTTTGCAGCAATGCTATCTTCAGTTAAATAGCATGAGTCCTGTAGCAAAAGGCTCACTTGGTTGTTTTGAAATATAGTGAGTTCCTTCCAAACACCTAATTTATTTTTTGTACAAAATGTATTAAAAACCCATGAAGTAAGGGTTGAGTTGGCTGGAAATTAGATCTGCACATATAGGCTATATTTCAAGACTCTAGTGATAACCCTAGCAAATTAGAAGGGAAAAGATCTACTCACGTAAGCAAGTATGTCCAGCTTTATAGTGCTGAAACAGAGATAATTCAGCACTTTTATACATTTCATTTTAACTGTCACAGAATTAGTCACCAGACTACAGCTGCTTTCAAAGGAAATGTTAAATCAACAACTGGAAAAAAATGTATCTGAATAAATTTTCCTAACAAATAATAATTCACTTTTATTATGAAGCTTTAGCCTGTGACATCCCTAAAATGCATAAAAACTATAACTGCATAGAAATTAAAATTAATCTACTTCAAATCCTGATTTCCAGTTTACTGCCTTACTGGAAGGGTTTCCTGTATGTTATTTGCTGTGTAAGTAAGCTTTCCTATATCTCTCCCTGAAAGACCCATCAGCAGTTAATTGATCCTGTCCTCATAGCACAACATTGTCCTAATAGCACAACCAAGACCACCTGCCGAGGGTTTTTGCTCTTCTAGCAACTCTAACTCACTGAAGCCTGGAGGAGGGAAAAGTTCAAGAAGAACATGGGAGACTGCTACAGAAAAGCAGGCTCTGACTGCAATCAGAGGAGGGGAGGGGAGCATCTGATGTGGAAGACAACTGAGCAGCCCCAAAGAGGCTGTCAGGAAGCCAAATGAGGAAAATTCTGCAGGTAGACACCTATCATTTTTCAGTGTCTCGTGCTGTGTGTATGATAGAGTGATATGGCTTACATTGTCATAAGACCCTTACGAGGTGAAATAGTAATGCAGCACATCCATGAGCATAGAGTTCTGGATGGGTATTTGTATCCTCTATAAAGAGGAACCGACTTTTCACCATCGATCTCTAGCCATATGGCAGTTAGTCTCAGAGCTCCACACCTCAAGGAAGTGTAGTATCCCATAGTCTGCACAGAAAGACAGTTTCTGAATATTCCTTAGATTTGGTCATCTTTAAATTCCTGGGCCCAATACAACAGCCTGGTGAACACCCACAAGCAGAAAACAAGCAGGAACATGACTGCAACAAATATCTTATAGTGACATTCTGTAAATGACCTGATTTCAAATTCTTTTGTATTTCCTTACAGTTCTCTGAGAAAGTAAAATGCAGCATAAGATTGACGGATTGCAGTGTTGTCTTGAAAGGTGAAGCATGGGACCATAGTGGAAACTACAATTACAGGTAAGACTACAATGCAAAACAAACACAGGAAAAAGGAAAGCAGCTTGGCATATCCATCACCTTTTTACTTTATAGATTCCTGTCCTGACAGACACAAAGTAGGCTGTCCCTCTCAATCAAGTCCATAAATACTGCCATAATCTATGACCTTGTTCATGTACGCATGAAAAGCTCCATTAACTTGAAAACCCCCCAAAGAGTAAAGTCAACTCACCTTTGCTTCACTGTTGAGTGGCACCACTCAAGACCAGCAAATCATCGAAAACTCCAATCAAGGTGCAAATTACTAAATCTGTTTCCTCAATTTGTGCTTGCAGACACACACATAAATACTCGAAGCTTTCAAACCCCTGCAGGTAGCTGTCTTCTGTGCAACAGAGCAGGCACAGAAGGTAGCAGTGAAATGCTACGAGTGCTCATGTCATTCTCCTGGCACACATTGTGGGACACGTGGCTGGAACTGAAACTGCGATACAGAAATCAAATGCACGGTCAAAACTTCTTCAATAACACAAGCATACATATGGACAATGGTGACTTCCAAAACAGACTTAGCCAAACAAAGGGAATAAATATATAATGAGGTAGGCATAAATGAGAACTGGATGGTGCTCTGATTCAAGTTTGTCAGTTGACCCCTGCATCCTCATTAAAATGAAATTTCTACTATTTTTCCTATTTTCTAAAAGCTGCTAGTCCTTGTGAAAAGAATGCAAGTGAAAATTTGAAACTCAAAAAAGGTCTCAGTTACTCCACAGCATTTTTCCTCGCTTCCAGAAGCAAAGTTTCCATCAGAAAATTTGCCTGTTTTCTTAATTATTGCATTTGTTAATATGTACGTTTGTAGGGACAGAAAAAGAACTTGATCCAACAGTGAAGAAATTCTAGCAGATTTGACATAATTTTGAAGGAAAAGAATTGACTTTCTTATTTAACCCACAATGGCAAGTACATGTTAGCGAAATACCAGTGCTGGAGTACAAAATCATTACTGTTGATTTTGGAAAAAATATGCAACAGTGACAGTGCAACTGGTTAACACAGTCACAGTCTAAGCAGCAAGCTGCAGAAAGAACCACCATGCTTGTTAAAATTTCTTCTAAACAATCATTCCTCTGACCCTTCAAACTAGCAGAAGTCTTTCTTGCCCTCACAGATTCTGCCACTCCTTCTTATGCAGATTTCATTAACCGGAATATAAAGGTAAATATGGCAATACCCTAATTGTGACAATTGTGTCTAATCCTGCCGTTTACTCTTCTGCTTTTTAGAATGACTGACTATACTTCAGGAACAAACATCTCACTCTGGTTTTCCACATAGTTTTTGCCAAAATTGGAATCAAGAGCACATTTGCAGTACCTATTCCTGCTGTGAGTGACCTAGGAGACTTCTAGGTGTACAAGAAAGATGGAACTGTGTCTGATGTTCCTCAGTGTTCAGGAGGTGGAGAATTAAGAGTGAGAACAGGTGACTGAATATCCAGTGGTCTGGATGGATGAATAGATGGATAGAAGGAAAGGAACCATTTAGAACTTTCTCCCAAGGAAAAAAATGGAAAAGGTTTTAAGACAACATTAGCAGACTAAGTTATCAAGAAAAAGCCTTAAATTGGAGACTTTGAGTAGGAAGGCATAAGTTATTCAGAATTACTACACATACCTTTGTTGTGTACTCTCATTACTAAAAGAAAGCCCAGAAGGGATATTTTATGCAATGCTGTACATGAGATCTGTGTGTTTGTGTTCATTCAAGACTGCACAGCATATGGCTTATCAGAAGCAGACAGCCCAAGACAAGCTGATTTCTCAGCCTGAGGCTCATGAACCCTATTCTGCTACTTGTTCATTTGAAACTTTTCAAAGTATTAAAGAGGACATTTTCACAACTCCTTTTGGTTTTGTTTTTCCCTCCAGTCCAGGAATTCTGTCTAAAGCAGACTCTGTCAAAGTGGAACTCACAAACCTATTTTTCAGCAGAAATATTTTCCTAGAAAATGCCTCATCTTCCCTAACTACAGCACCACAATAAATCTGAGTCTCACAAAGAAACAGCAAACAGGGAGACTGCCTTACTAGGAACTGTGCCTCAGAGTGCTGCCATTCCTCTTTGGTTTATCTACTCCATGGTAGGAAAGGAAAACCAACCATTTTTGACACAAAGGATGCATTGTGCTTCCTTCTTTTCTGTACCAATAGAGTACCAGTTCTCTCATGATACATTAAAAAGTCACATCCCTTTTTTGCAATGTACAAACAAAAGACGTGTAGATTTCTTTGTACCCAGTGGGCATGTCTAAAGATCAGTTGCAACCAAAAGAGATGACAAGGCATTTCACATTGCACAGCTCACAGTAGTTAATTTCCATTTCATTTATTTCAGACAGCATACATGAGCACACTTGTGGTTTGTCTAGCTATTCTTCTGTTAACTAATATCATTTAGACCATACAAGACCACCCTTAAGTTATTAAATTCATTATAATGATACTGTATTAAAGATACAATAGTCTAGAACTGAAGTTTAAATATTGCCTCATGAGGAAGGAATCCAGGGATTTCTAAAATGAAATCTATAGTAAATTTGTAATAGAGTATTCTACTTTTCAGCAATTATTTTCCCATAAATAAACTCATACAGACAGGAATGATGAGCTTCTTCCTTTCTAAGGAAGGTAACAAGAGGTAACCTACTGTGAGTAAAACTGCTTTTACCTGGCATAACACTGAACCAGTGGTTATGTCAGACAATGCACAAGGTTTCAGTGCTGAGTACGCTGCCCCTGGGTCTTTCAGAAAAAAAATAAATAAATAAATCCCTGCATAGCAAAACTTTATTTCAGATAGGAGCTGGTTACAAAGTTGGACTACAACTGGTTAGTATTATACATATCAAAGAGAAATAAGCAATAAGCTTCTTTCTTTTTTCCGTAATTCCCGGGATTCCCTTGATGGGAGAGGAGTGAGCGGCAGGAAGGAAGCAACTCAATGTGGGGCTGTAAAACTCCATTTTGTACGCAGAATTTTAACTAAGGAACGCTTCAGCTCATCTGCCCTGAACTGCTTTCCAATAGTACAAAATTGAATGATGGAGGTAAACTGACTGACATTTTACCATAAAATGGCTTGAGTCACAAGGGACCTTCAGAGGTCATCTAGTCCAACCCCCCTGCAGGGACATTTTCAACAAGATTAGGTTGCTCAGAGCCCTGTACAACCTGACTTCGAATGTTTCCAGGGATGGGGCATCTACCGCCTCTGCAGGCAACCTATTTCAGTGTTTCACCACCCTCATCATAAAGGATTTCTTCCTTATATCTCCTCTGAATCTACCCTCTTGTAGTTTAACACCATTAACCCTTGTCCTATCACAACAGGCCCTACCAAAAAGCCTCTCCCCACCTTTTTTATAAGCCCCCTTTAAGCACTTAAAGGCTGCAATAAGGTCTCCTCAGAGCCTTCTCTTCTCCAGGCTGAAAAAGCCCAACTCTCTCGTTTTCTCTATAGGAGAGGTGCTCCAGCCCTCTGATCATTTTTGTGGCCCTCCTCTGGAGCCATTCCAACAGGTTCATGTCTTTCTCATACTTTTTCCATGGGTTTTTTTTTTTTTCATTGTTGTCTAAACTGAAAACCAGAAGCTTTAATCAGAGCTAGGTAAACAAACCTTGCTCAGATCAGAACACATGGCTCTGCCAATTAGTGACTGAGTAAACAGCAGCATGAAAAATGGTAACCCTTAATTACAGCCTCAAGTGTAGTGCTGGGCATTTTGTATTTTCTGCTTACCCAAAATGAACAGTGAGTAGCTTGTCACATGTTTCTCATGTCTCTGAGGACTAATTAAAACTGGCCATCCTTGTTCCCGACCACCTGAGTACCGATTAGATCTCCCTGAGTAAACATTGCTTCCAGCCTTCATCCACTGTGACCCTTTGCTTCTTTTGTGTAGTAGCTTACTATTAAATTTCACCTGCTGAAATGCAGTCATTCCATCTATTTTAGTAAAGAAGTAACTTACTGACCTACCAACATTAAGATGATGAGTCCTGTCCTAAGCTTCTGGTAGCTGGCTCAGCATGCCTTTACCTTAGCCACTACTGCTGAGTGCACACTCAGTGTACTGTGCAATAACCACAGACTCCAAAATGTTTCCTTGCATCCAGTATGACCTCCCAAACAGTCCTGCTGGTGAAGTCTCCTTTGAGAGAGGCTGGCATTAGAGAAGTATTTTATGAGTAAGAAATCACAAAGGTACTGGTACCCTGAGTAATTACTGATAAGCGCTGTCAGAGTACTAGTGCTAGAAAGCAAAGTGACACAGAGTGTCCTTGAGATTAAATAAAATCTAAAAAAGCATAAGCCAGGTTGTTAGAACTATCTAATTGTGTGGACACAAAGACTGGGATCCAAGGCATCTCAAAGTACTCCTTCCAGCGCACATTGCTTTTTATGTATTTATAATGAATTTCTCAGGCTTTGACGACATAAAGTTCCATTCATCCTTCTCCAAGCCTGAATTAAGATGCCTGAATGATTTGTTGTCTGCAAATGTGCTGATGACTGCTAGTCTCTCCATTCTACCAGCCTACAGCACCTCATCCAAAGAAGGAATTCCCTGTTACAATATAACTGTGGCAAATGTCTGTCAGATGCCACACAATAATTCTTCATATCCTAAACCTTGTAGATTAGACAAATATTATTACTAGTAACTCTTTCCTCCTGATTTTACTGCTATTCCACAAAAAAGAGGATACATAAAGTATATTCTAATAATAAAATATTTTCTAATCATCCCAGATGAAGGCAAAAAGATTAAAAAAACCATCCTATCAATTAAAATATCTTGCAGATACATATGAGTAACACATGGCAAAGGAAAAACAAAGAGTTATTTTCATGTGTATGCAAGGTACATAATGTCCATGATAAAGATGCAGTCAGAATACACAAGCATCCTGCAAGAAAATGGTTTTTGAGGGACACAAAATCTGGACCTTGGTGGAAGTCTAACTCATCTTTTTCTACAACAGAAGACAAGGTCTTACAGGTCGCATTGGAAGGCTTTTCTTCGCCCTAGGTTAGAATGCAGTTTACACTCATTCCAATAAGTAACCAGTCCACTCAGATCCCCTCACAGGGTTATTTGCTCTGGCATGCAAGTGTTCATGGATGCTTTTCCTTCGGACTTTGGTGAAAAGTTTAACTGCCACATTTCAAAACCTAGAGAAATACTTTCCTATGTATAACTATGTGGGGAAAAGAAAAACCACAACCCAGGTGTTTGACTGTTGAGGATTCATATAAAGGAAGACTTTCACACCATACCAAGAAACCTGACAACTCAGAGTAGGTGTCTTCTTGGATAGGGCCATCAGGGAGCCATGAATAATAAGGTAATTGCTACTCTGAAAGAAGACTCCCCTCTATTTCAGCAGCAGAAACTTATGGAGAACTGTACCTAGACAGTCTAACTTTGAAAGCAATATCAGTATTTTTTTTTATGAGAATAAAAGGGTGGATGAAGGGTCTGCTTAGAAATGAAGCTGCTTACTCTTCCATGCAGAGAAGAGATGGGTGATAAGACAGGATGAAGCTCAAAAGGCTGTGTTAAGAGGAAGACTTCACTATGAGGCGCTTTACTGAGGATGCTGCAAAAAAAAACACAGAAGAGGAAAACAAGAATTTCAATGTGTGTGTGTGTATATATACACGTGTATATATATATATATATGCACGTCAAGCCCAGAGTACTTATGTTAATCTTTACTGAATCCTGTCTATGAGATGATGTGGTTTTGTTACTTGATTTGTAACACCTCACTTATAAGCTATTGTGCCATTTGTACATATTTAAACACAAAGATGAAATCATATGAAAAAACATGAGCTTTGCAATTAAATCACTTCAACACATGATACTGGGATCCCGTAAAATGATGCGAGGTTATTGTTCTTTGGAGTATCATTACAATAAAAGAGCCCACAGTTAATGTACCACAAATTAGCAGTATCAAACAGCTCTCTTGAATAAAAGATGCAGACATATCAAAAGACAGCAACATGACTGGGATATTAAAATTTGCCAGCAGTAAGCAAGTTTAGAGAAATACCAACATCTGTCTACAGAGGAAACAAAGTTTTGAGGTCAAGGCAACCTTATTTGTGAGGAGTAATGATCAAATAAAGTTCATTTCTGTTGAAGTACATTGGAAAGGACAATTATCCAGGGGATTAGGTTTCAAGATCTGAATTCATTCCTTGATGAGCACTATACATTGATAGTATCGAAATCAGTCTCCCTGGGATGCTGATCTGTTTGCATGGTGGCAGAGGACCTCAGTTCATGTCTTCTGAGCCTGTCTGCTCTGCTACGAGGCACAGCTAATCTATCACAAACCCATTTGCTGTGAAACAGTGTTTGACAGCTCCTCAGTCTCATAGCTTCACCACACTAAAAACCTCTGCTTGACAGAAATACCCAGTCAATTAAGGGAGATGGCTGCTAACAACTGAAATGTGCTTGGTCTTTTTTCTCTTCTAATAATCCTCTGCTGGGTCTAAATAAAGAAATTTAAAATGTTCCAAAGAAGGCAACAGCGGTTGTACAAGGCTTCCCAACAGCCACTTACTACAGTAATTGCCAACATTTTTGTTTGTAAAAGATAATTGCCTTTCTAGATCATTCAGGAAACAAGCCTGGCTCTTGGCTTCAAAACTCTAAAACAGTTTGTGTTTAACTATACACAGACATTAAATGCCGTTTCTTGTGTACTGAAAAATCAAAACAAAACTAAACAACCCAGGGCTACATTAAGATTCATATACAATGGTGCTATAAAATATGAAATACAAAACATTCTTTGAGTATATTTTGAAAATATAATGTACGTAAATGTTAAAGATTAACTATTTACTGCTAGACCCATTGAAATTCCATCATGTATTTTGAAATACTAACCATGGCTATGCTTAATTTGGTTACATATAAATTAAGGGAGGGGAACTCTGAATTCACAGCAAGGGAAGTAATAAGAATAAAAAATATCCTGACTTTTTTTCCCCGGTTTATACATAATTCTTTATACAATGCTCCCACCTTCTTGTGTATATTTTCTATAAATATTTGTCTGATCAGGTTTTATTACCCTGAATGGTCACATGAAATAAGAATACTGTAGAAACAGTATTTTAAATTAACCTGGCCACACGCTGGGAGTACAAATGCTTACTCTCCCCATTCAGTTATTACATATAACATTGAATATCCTCTAACTTGCTGAACTATTTACAGCAACAAAAGAAAAAATATTGGGTCATACCACTGCGTTACATGGACACTCTAAAAACAGGATCAAGATCAGCGACCCTCTTGATTATCAAGAGATTTTGTAAGGAAACAAAACACTAAGTTTGGCCTTGGGCTACAATCCAGCCCAGACTTCCAAAAGTACGCGTGATAATCTTTTCAGAAGATATTGTCCATATTATTTTTCAACGCTCAGAAAATGGCAGCTGCACCAAAGAGAATACCAAGATTGCAATATTGTTCCTGGTTGGAATTCTTTTGTTTTAAAAGTATTGCAAAAAACAAATGGACTGATTATAACCCTGAAAAATATCCTCTGTATCATACAAATCATGTGCATTCAGTAACATTAGTTTTGCCTCTGCCACAGTTCAAATAAAGTCATTCTAGCTTTTTGATTGGAGTGCTTATACAAATATATAAATATACATTCCGTATACTTAGAACAATATATAATTGCTCTGAATAGCTTTTACCTTCAACTTCTGATTTATTTCAACCAGTGTTTGCAGTATAGAATAAAAGTATAAATAGTTTCCTTATACTTCAGAAAACAGAAGTCCTGTCTTTTCTAAAAACAGGGTATATAGAAAGCATTCTTCCAACATGAAGTACTAATTCCCTTCATGCATTTTAAACCTGACACACGTTATTTAGTGAAAATTTAGGATGAAACTTCTAGTCATAGAAAATATTTAGGACAAGGATATAAAATGCCATTTAACTTCCTTCAAAACTAGTAAAAAGTCAAAAAGTTGATTCAGCAGTTCCAAAAATGAAAATGGGAAAAGTCAAATCTTCTCATTACAGGCTCCTTACATATTCCAAACAATCCATTTATGCTTGTAACAGGAAGAAATAAATTTTTGGCAAACTAGGAGAATTAACTGGACTCTTTCTAACCTAATTGTAGCCTCCCAAGGGGACAAACACATTTTGTCACTGGGTTTGTTCTTACAATACTACTTAGGTTTACTCTCTAAGCATTTCAAATTCAGAGATCAAAAGACAGAGAGCTGGACAACAAAGCTCTTAATCTGTGCCCCAAAGCTGCAAATGTGTTAATATTCTCATCTTTCATGTTTTCAAGATAATTACAGTAAAGAACTCTTTACTGTATGTTTCAAGGAGGAACTTAACCTCTAATGATGGTGGACTTTAGAACCAGAGACAGTATTGCCTTTTTTGCAGAAGAATGTTACATATTTCCTGGGTTTACCACTGAAGTATTTATATCCACTGTGTTTACAAATAATTCTGAAGTGGTTTATCCTCAGCAAACCAAAAGCACCTGCAATTATTTGACTTTGTTATTTTCACATAATAGAGAGATAAATACTGCTAAAGCTTCACATAATGTATGGTCTCACCAAAATTAACACAAACCTGTTCTTAATCAAACTTTTATATGGTTAAATTTATCATTCAGACTTCATCCTTAATAATTTTACTTCACACCACTTTCTCTATTTCTAAAGCAGAAATTATTATGCTTATACTTCAGAAAGGAGTTGTGACAACAAATGGGCAAAAATCTTTCTTTGCCTACTGATAGTTCCAGTAAATACATACATGCTGTATTACTGCAGATCAATATAAAAGCAAATTTGCTGAAGTTTCTTACTGAATGAAAAAATACTGCTTTTTCTTTGGTCATTTTTAACTGTGCTAATAACACAAAGAGAGTTCGGAAACACAGACCCATAGTAAGTGCCTTTAGATACCTTTCACAGATGACATCAATTAATAATGTCTCATGTACTACAGCTTAATGATTAGGATGCCAAATAAGCCCACAGAAAACTTGCCTAGAAAAGTTTACTTGGCCAGAGATCAAGCTGTTATACACAAACAGTCTTTTCAAAAGGCTCCCTTCTATACCATTTATCATTATGCTGCAGTCTTTATGGGCCACTAATGATGTACAGTTCTTAAGTCACTGAAAACTTATCATGGTTTATTTACAAAGTGGTACACGACCTGTTTCCTTTTCTGAATTTTTATATTTTTTTTATTCCAGATTAAACTACCCTGCAAATTTGACCAAGCCTATGCATAGCCTATGCTTAAGAATGTATACACTTGACTCATGCTGCAAGTATTAACTCATTAAACTGCTGCTAAGATTTAAAATGTATCCTAAAATCTAAATAGCATCACTTTCATAATCCATGTCATTGGGCAAATAAATTGCCTTCTAAATTGTTTGAGTATCCTTTATCAGACAAGGTTTCAGCAGCCACTATCAAGTTTTTGGATTCTTATCTTGATGACTTCCTATATATTTTGAAACAAAAAAAGAAGTTACAATTTACAGGTGGTGTTTAACTGCTGTCTTTGTTAGAACTATTTAACAAGGGACTGTTTCTTCTCCTTTATATGCTTTGGTTTTGGTCCTGCTTTGAGGTCATCAATAGCTTCTTCATTTTTCCTTCTCTTTTTGCTTTCACATTTTTTGTGTATCTTGAATAATTAAAAGTACAGCAACATGCATTTCAGCTCAATAAAAAGCTGTTTCTCAAAGAAGTGTGATGTCCATGTCACTTCTAATCCGCTCAAGGCTTTTCAGAGATCAAACAGATGACAATTCATCTAAATAGAAGTCAGTTCTCAAAAGGTTACAGGCACCTGTTCTGGAAAGACAGTAATGATTCCCCAAGAGCACCATAAAAATCAATAAAACTTTGCATTGAAAAACATCGTAGTATGCTTCAGATAAACCACAGGAATTAAGCTAGACAACAATACACCCAGGGACAGCTCAAGTGCATGCACTAGTTATTTAAAAACATTGTAAAAAAAAAAACTTCATAATTCCTTGCAGTCTTTCTTAGATGATCTAAACTATATGGATATCTGCATGTAAACATGCTAAATCATGTAGCAAAGATTTCTTACACCTAGGCCAACGTACATTCTTACCTGATGGCATGCATGGACCACACAGCTGTCACCAATAATGAGGAAGATAGCCCAGTTTCGTGCTGCAGCTCTTGGGCTATTTAATTCTGCTTTGATGCAAATCTGCTTTGATTTTTAGGTCTTATTTTATCCAAACCATAATTGTTTTAAGCTTAGGACAGGAAACACAGCTGGAAATAAGCATGGAGTTGCTGGCCCTGCTCTCCACATTCACTCTTGTACAGAAGTAACTTGATGTGGAATTTGCTTTTGTATATAAGGCATATGAATAATTGCATAAATAAGTATACCATGGACTTCAGTAAAGCTGTTTACATGGTATTTTAAGGATTAAGAAGTAAGCAGTGGTCATGTTGTACAAGTATGGCTAAGAAAGGAAGGGAAAGACAAGTCCTCACCTTCTTACACCAGTCATATATACATCCTGGTGGGTATGAAGTAAGTTACAGTTTATATTAGGTATTCTTAAGCCAAGGTGAGGTTTTGACAGAGTGATGCAAGGATGTTGGATGTTATGAAAGAGCACTCCGGAAATGACAGGCAAAGCATGGGAAGAAAGTACAAAGATACCAGAGGGCAGACTGGAGAGGTCTCAAGACCAGTTTGGGACCTCAGTTTCAGAGGAGCAAACCCTTCAACAGATCTTCTCCTAGATTCTGAGCTGCATTTCCTTTCAGTCAGGCTCGCGCTGCCTTTTCATTGCTTCTGCAACGTTTCTGTTGATAAAGTCTTTTCTCCATGAGCACTGTGGAAATATTTAATGCCAAAACTGATTTCAATGAACTAATTCTATGAGCTTTTAATCCTGATACAGGACCTGTGATAACTATGATCCCCTAAAGATCTCCTGTCTTCAAAGGAAACATCTTAAGAACATGAAACTAGCTAAATCAGCAATTCTAAGATTACAGGATTTTGACATCTAACTCTGAACCTGATAAACTGCTTTGTTGGAAACAGTTAACACCTATTCCCAACCCCCAACCTCAGTGTCAGCCACAGCTGCTTCCTTAGATCTCCTCTGGCACTTTAAAATGCAATTTTCTGCTTTATGCCAAATTCTGTTAAAGAGGGAGGAAATGTTTGACATCTAGTTCATGCCTAAATCAAACTGAATCCAGAAACTATGGTGATCTGAAGTATCCCAATTTCAGCACTTTAGAGCTGGATGCTCATACTGGAATTTCACACTTTTAGAGTAACTTTTTCAGAGCAGCATTCATCACTAGCTTTTTTTTTTTAAGCATTCTGGAAAGTTCCCTTCCTCCTCTCCAGAGCAGCTAGACCACTTGCCTAGGTTAGGGGAGACAAGCTCAATTACTCTTTCTTCAGCATTTGAAAACCCATGACTTTGAACACTAGGCTGTCATCTAGTCTGACTCTGAAGTGTTCGTACAAATGGAGAAGAAAGGCATTAGAAAAGGACAGGGAAGCAGAGGCATGTTTCATTCCATTTGCTGGGAACAGAGAAGAACATAAATCCATATTTCATAGCTTATCAAACTCCCTGCAGCTCAGACTCTTCTCCAGGCTGATTGCTGTATCTTAGGCAATTATTGAAATATATAAGCAGTCCTGAAAGTACACCCAGAAACCCTTTCAGTGTTAAAAGCCTCATTCACAGGTGACAGAATAATGTACTTCCAACCAGTTCTTGGTATTTCTCCAGCACAGTGAATACCTCAGTGCAAAGTGACCACTTCAGCAGATGCAAGAACCTCTCCACAGAGGGTGGCAATGCTGCCATAGCCATGGCCATCCACTGTCTCAGGAAACTGGAAAGGTCAAACAGCGACTGACAAGAAAAGAAAAGGGCAATGTTGTCCTTATCACACTGCTTTCTCACTGTTGCACTTAGTAAGGTTTGATCCACCAGTTGGGAAATAGAGATAAACCCATGTGATTTAGCCAACTGATTGTGTAGCTCTGAACAACCACATGAGGGGTTTCTAAATGGCCAAGAGCCTGAAATACAGCCACATAAATTGTTCAATCACTTATTCTGAATAATGCATAGATATGCAAAAACTGGGATCTCATGTGTGGAATTTGCTTCCATCCACTGAAAGAAAATATGTCTAATGAGTAATGTCATCAGCTCTACTGCAAACAGCAGGCATCTTCCACGCTGCTTACATTAAACTCCCAGTGAGCAAGGTAAATGACATAACTTCTGCTTTAAGTTAGCACTCCCACATTACAACAGAAAAAAAGATCAAAACTTTGCCATTAATCACATCTTTGCTCTTAAGCAGCATCATACCATTACTTCAAGTTAGGTTTTCAGTAAGTAATAAAGTACTAACAGGATAATGGTAGTGGAATAGCAAATGAAATCTGTTCTTGCTTACGTTTGTTCCACTTCTCTGCACTGACAGTAAAAATACATAAAATGGGACACTGAAGATACCCACATGCAATGTGTTAAAATGAAGAAGACAAAAAAACCCTAGTGGATACCATTTTGTCTCATGCATCATCAACTGCTCTCTGCCTAAGTCATACTAAGCTGCTAAGAAGCAATAAAAAGCTGTAATTGGAGGACTACAGAAGATTCAGGGCATGTAAACATACACTACTTAAAAAATAACAGTTCTTATACGAAGAGATGCCCCTTTTACCCATCTTCTTTTCCATATTTTGGACACTGTGTCAACTGAGAATCTGTATTTCTGTGGTTTTAGTCAATGATTGGATGTTCACCCCACAACATTTTTAACTTCAGCAACCTGTGAGTCCAGCAATACTCATGCCTGTTCCAGAGACCAAAGCTGACAACCTTAGCCTGACAGTCTACGACCCATTAAGACATTGAATTTCTGAGAGTTTTTCAATACACCTATGTGAAAAATGTTTATGCTCACATTGTATCCCCATATCCAAATCCATTTGTGCTACTAGGTTTTACAGAAGAGATCAGCTCAAGAGCAGTGGCCATTTCTCCATTAGTACAACAGGATGAGACCAACTGTGTGGAGAGACTACTCCTTCCACACAGGAATCTGTGCTGACTAACAGGGCAGGAGGCTATATTCATGGTAGTTTTATGAATATCTCTATCTAATGAATATCTTCAAATAACCACCACTTCACAGTGAAAAGGTTAAAATTTAACTACCTTAAAGAAGTATATACCACCAGTACTTGGCACATGAAAACTATAGTGAGTCAGTAAAGCATATCATACAAGCAAGTAATCCAGGCATTATTAGTTCAGAATATTTGTTTCACCTTGCAAACATTTTAAATCTTGCAATTACCACTTCAGGGTAAAAAAAACCAGAAAAATACTAAAAGAAACCAACACCAACCAAAAGCTCCAGCATTCATGTGAACTCTCCAACCAGCATTACCAGAGCTCTAAAGATGTACTGCAACTGTTTCTGGACCTGACCTATAGGCTTGATCCAAACACAAATATTAATAGCCTTTCAAAACATACCTGCCTATCAAAAACTGTGACATTTAGAGAGGATATCTTAACTTTCTATACTGCCCACATCTTCCCAAACAGTTCAGCACTACTACAAATCAGCAAGACAAAATGAACAGGAAATTATGCCCATGCTAACTAATGCCTACATGACAGCAAGTAATGATATGAGCCAGAAAGTAAATACATACACATGTATGTGTATTTTTATGTGCATATTTGGCAGAAAAAAATAATAAAATAAAAAGAAAAAAATGTATTTACCTTATTCATTTGATTAAAATCAACTTGATTAGAAAATTCACTTGATTAAAATCAACAAATACAACAAAAATTGCTATTACTCATGAAAAATTGCTTATGAAGTAATTCATATTACATCATGCTGTTTTCATTAAGATACAGCACTTCTGCTCAAAGAGAACTCCAGTACAATATTAAAATGATAGCCAACCTCTAACTCTGCTGTTTTCAGTTCAAGCAATTAGAAAACATGGAAAATTAGCTTTTGATTTTCAATTTTTTAAATATTTTCAAAGAAAACTTACAGCAAAAGCAAGAATATGAGTTCCTTCTCAGCACTACCTAGACTGCACATGCAACTTCAGTTTACCAAGAAATACTCTTAAATTACTTGGTTGCAGCAGTGGAACAGAAATGTAACAGCTAATATGCAAAATGGTAGGTGCATATTAATGAAATTAGTAGAACACTTGTCACCATAAAGACTACTCATTTAAATTTGTTTACAAGTGGGCAGATTTTGGCTGTGGTTGCATCTTCACATACACAGATGCCCTCTTGACACAGCTGTATATCAGCTCTTAACACTAGTCAAGACTGAATTAACACACTGAAAAACATTCCAAGACCAGACTACAGCCTCCAGCTCTTCTCATATGTTCCAGTGTTCAATCATTATGGTGAATCTAATCCTGATAGGTCTAAATATCATTACTGGAAATATGTGCAGGTTTACAGCTATCATAAATGCTCCCTGCAAAACAGTTCCTGAAAAACCATTCTGAAAAATAGCTTGGATGTCCTTAACAAGAAGAAAGGAACATATAAACCAAGGTTTTGGAGGCTGCTTTAGTACCAACCAGCTATAAAGAAGTTAGGTCAACTATGAAAAAACATAGCCCTCTGTTCTTACTTTGTCCTCATGTTTGACCAAGTCATCATGGTTCATTCAAGTTTTCTCTCACTAAGGAGGGCATATGGTGCATTTGCACTCCTTAGGCTTCCACGGTTTCCACAAATGAAAACTCATGCTGAGAATCCACCCCACAGAGAGCAAGGGGAACCCAATCTGCCTGTGATTTTCTGAATAGCTTCAGCTTTATAAACATAGTGAGCACACTGTTTCCAGCCTTTGTTTTGAACTTATGCATAAATCCTATGCATAAGTCCATAATCTTCTAATAAGGCATTTCTCTCACACCAGCCACTCTGGAAACTCCACTAAAATGTAGTGTATAGCTAAAATAAACTTTACTATAGCCCTGCTATTGTTTATAGCGTTCACCATCATTTCCAGCATGAACATTTCACTTTGTAAGAACTGTATTAGCAGTACAGAGAGTTGTTAAAAGCTGCTGGCTCAAAAGGCATCAGAAAATTGTCTACAAATAGGACAAGGGGTAATGGGCTTAAACAGGGGAAGTTCAGATTAGATATAAGGCAGAAGTTCTCTACTGTGAGGGTGGTGAGGCATTGGAACAGGTTGCCCAAAGAGGCGGTAAATGCTCCATCCCTGGCGGTGTTCAAGGCCAGGTTGGACAGAGCCTTGGGTGACATGGTTCAGTGTGAGGTGTCCCTGCCCATGGCAGGGGGTTGGAACTAGATGATCTTAAGGTCCTGTCCAAACCAAACCATTCTGTGATTCTATGAATTTTTTAGTTGTTATTATATACACATGATCCTCTATTCATAAGAACACAAACAAGCAAAAGCAGGGAAAATATTTCATAAAAAAATAAAAACCATTCAGCATGGTTCTGAATCATGAGAATTGTGGGAATGCTCTACAACTTACAGCCTCGTCAGAAAAGATACACAGTCCTTTGATTATAAAAAGTGGGAAAACATTAGATGACCCATCAAGGTGATAGAAAAAAAGGCTGGGGAAGGTTTAGTCAGGATGGATTTTAAGGTGAGAAGGGGGAAACTACTATCATCAAATCTCAAACCAGCACCTTACTAGTAAGTACAGACATTTAACCCGTGTTGAAATAACTAGTGGTCCTGCCCCCAAAAAGCACAAAACTTCAGATAAATCATGCTCTGTCAGCACAACCACCACCTGCAGCCAACTGATCCCTGAAAATATTTTCACAGGTTTCTGCCACATTTAAACATACTTTCTGAACATCTATTGGGCAAGAGTTAGCACAACTCTTGTATTCAGTAAAAAGCAGTTGAGAGAACAGCCAAGTCAAAGGTTTATGGAAGGAAGAAAAGCCATCTGTTTTACCATGTAGCTGTCATGAGTTACTTTATGGGATATATGAAACCTAGTAAATCGCATTCACATCAAAAAGAACCTACATCCAGCACTTTCTGCAATCTCTTGCTGTTGCTGCAATCTGAGAGTCTGACCTTCCACATTACATTTAATAGGAGACAGAAAGAGTAAGAGCCACATATCATAGAGAATAATCTATGAAACCTCTTAAAAATAAATATTTGCAAGTCCTAAAGAAAACACTAAGAAATAAGAGGTGTATGAAAAATTGTTTATGAACTTAAATGCACAAAATTTGTCTTTTTTCATATACTTATAAATTAATCCCTTTACAGAAAGAAAAGGAAGACTAGGCAAGCATATATCACACAACACAGAATTCCAACAATTACTTATTTTTTATTTCCACATATAAATTTGAAAATGCAGTTGCCAGCTTTTTGGTGCCTACTGCAATTTTCCTGCAGACACTAGTCTCCAGACAATTTATGATAAGACATAATACAGTATGTATGAAGTGGTTTCACTGTTTAGCCCTTATGTGACATTCACAATTTGCTCATTGATCCCTTTCATGGAAAATAACAGTTTTATACCAAAAAAAATGCAATGATAAAATTGGTAAAGCATAGATTCATAGATTAAAACCCAGTCTTAGATACACTCTTGCACCTATTCAACTTCAGCTACATTAATCTCTTGATGTTTGTGCCTGTCAATCTACACAAAGTAGCAAATACAATTTTTGTTTTCAGTACAGGAATGTTTTCCCTGCATATTTATTTCAAATGCTGAACCTACGCAGAATTAATTGCAGTCTATCCAGTGACAGCTGAAATTCACGTTGGAACTTTGCATTCATTATTATCAAGGACACTGATCACAAGCTTGTGTTTAAGTATATGCTGATAAAGAACGCTGTTAAGGAATTACTGGGGAGATTCGCAGTAATGCAGTCTAAATGTTGCACAAGAATATTAAACTGATCAAAAAATCTTGCAGTGGAAGACTTTTTACCCAAAAACATTGGTTCAACAATAATAAAACTATTCCATGAAAATCCATTAACTGTTAAAATCCTATCAGAAACAAAACAGATTGGCTTTCTACAAGCCCAGACTCCACAATTTCTCATGCCATTGCTTTTCTGGATTGACTGAGTAATTCCCCAAGGAGCAATCCCTTCCCAAGAGTCAACCACATGTGGAGATAGACAGCAGAAAGCAACCAAAAACCATGTTTATGCAGAAACACACACACATGCAGAGTAACCTATCTAACACTAAACTACTTCTGTTTTCCTGTTCCACATATGGCTGTTCTCATACTTTTTTACAGGGATGGCTGAAGTTTCTCTTTAATAACTGTTAAACCACAGACACTTTTGAATAACTCACAGTTTTCAAACCAGGTGAAAATTCTCTTTTCAATTTAAAATATTCTGCATAAAATTTAAACAAACTAAATTTGATAGTGCTTTTTAATCCTTCTTGGGAATTTCTGAGCAGCTTTGTCTTCTGTCTTTTCTCCACCTGTACTGTGTCTGTCGTGATGCATTAAGACTAGAGATTCATGTCATATGACAACAGAGGAAAGTATGTCACTTTACACAAAGCAGAAGACACCTAGACGTCCACAAAGAAGACTGAAAGTATGTCAAGAGATGTCAACTCTTAGAGAGACACCACAATTGATTTTCTGAATAAAGGTAATATTCCCTGCCAATAATTTCTTACTGAAGGTATTTTTCCTATTAAGTAAGGAACTTTTCTTGTGTTTCTTTACTAGTTCTACTTTTTTCAAGTAAAACAATAGTATCACATAGAAGAGGAATATGTGATATTTCACTCTGTACGGCAAGAGCATGAAGAGTTTTACAATTTGTATTAAAAAGAAGATTAAAAAGAAAAACTGACAGATCTGTTATCAGTAGTTACCAAATATTCTGCTGCTTTTCTAGCTCTTAAAATATCTGGCTGAACAATAAGCTACCATTAATACTGAAGCTCTCCTACAGGGAACGCAATTTACTGACTGTTAAAAACAGGTGACCACTAATGTAGTTTCTTCTTAAACCAGCATATTAATGGACACACTCCACATGTTAATGTATAAAGTTTGAACTTTACACCTTATCATTGCTGATACAGGACATACCATTATATTGCATACCTTACACATTTATATAGTTCATAGTCTCTGATCTACTCAAGATAGAAAATATTATTAATTTTATTATGGATGTGCCCCAGTGTTCCAGCACCATAGTGCCAGATGTTGCACCAACTAAGAGGTTAAGTACTGTCCTGGGTTCAGCAGCAGCGGTCATTTTTCTCCTTCTTAGTAACTGGTGCAGTGCTGTGTTTTTGATTTTGGCCTGGGAACAGCGGTGATAACACCG
>WYDI02035483.1:0-42244 GCA_009867235.2 Psittacus erithacus
AAGTCCTTCTCCACAGGGCTGCTCTGAATCTCTTCTCTGCCCAACCTGTAGCTGTGCCTGGGATTGCTCCGACCCAGATGTAGGACCTTGCATGGTTAAAATTCATAAGGTTGGCATCAGCCCACCTCACAAGCATGCCAAGGTCCCTCTGGATGACATTACTTCCCTCCAGCATGTCAACCGAACTACACAATTCAGTTTGTTTTCATTCCAGATTGCAAATAAAAAGAGAAACAACAGCAATAAGAATTAGATAAATTTAAGTATGTGCTTTTATTTTACATTTTCATGGCACATTTTGATTTGTAAACATTGAATTACTGGTCCTCTTCTTCATATGTTGAAAAATAACCATCAGACATTTGAGAGCTTTACCTGAGATTTGGAAAAAAAAAAAGGAGAGATATGCCATCTTTCACCTTACTCACATATAGTACGATTTTAGGAAGAATCACAAAAGGGAATGTTTTCCAAAATAGGACAGTTTCCTTTTGACTATAAAGATGTAGAAAATGCATCAAAACACCTTAGAATGATCAGCCTTATTCAAAGGATGTTGCAAGTCATCATCTCAAACAATTCCATTAATGCATAGCTGAAACACTGCATCAGTCCTGCAGCAGCATGATATCAATGTCATCATGAACGCCTTGTAAAAGTAGCTCCCCTTGATAAGTGATAATCTTCCTTCGTTTTGCAGCCTTAAGAGTTCCCACTAGGGCTTCAAAGAGGTTGGCACACTTTTCATCAGCAAAGAGCACACCAAATTTCACGCTGACTTGTCCATCAGCATCTAAATCAAAGATACAACATGAAAACACATGCAGATTTTCTTTCAGTTAGGAGATTACTGGGGAAACAAAGTGACATGCTGTCAGAACATTGAAGGTAAACCCTATGGTGTTTCCCAAGGTACTGGGGATCATACTATGAATGCTGACGATACAAAGTAGGCAGAACTCCTGCCTGGTATGACTTCCCTTTTTTTCCAGAGGCTCATATCAAGGACCATATAAATGCTATGATTATTTTTACTGATGACTTTCTGAAACCTACTACCAGCACAGACTATTCCTCCTTAAAGCACAAGGAAGAAATAAATTTTAAATAATAAAAATGGGGAGTTTTCCCAAATTTTTTTTTCACTTTTTAATATTTATGGTTCACACTGAAAAAGCTGCAATGTGAATTTATTTTTCATGCAAAGCCAGAATTTTATATATGTGAAGGTTGGCTGGGTTACTCCTAAAAGGCAGATGCAGTCACACAAAATGCAAGACATACGTACTTGCTTAGGTTTTGAAAAACAAACAGAAACAAAGGCAGTTGCATCAGAACTGAAATATACAAGCAGGTAACAAATCCTCTTGGGAGAGGGACTTTTTACAAGGGCATGTAGTGACAGAACAAAGGGGAATGGCTCAAAAGCTGACAGAAGGGAGACTTAGAGTAGACATTAGGAAAAAAATTCTTCTCTGTGAGGGTGGTGAGGCCCTGGCACAGGTTGCTCAGAGAAGTTGTGGCTGCCTCATCCCTGGCAGTGTTCAAGTCCAGGCTGGACGGGGCTTTGAGCAACCTGGTTGATTGGAAGGCGTCCTTGCCCATGGCAGGGGGCTGGAACTACATAATCTTTACGGTCCCTTCCAACCCAAACCATTCTATGCCTCTATGACCCACAAATTGCACAAATATTTCTAAAGGAAGAGGAGTTTTAACACTGAAAATCAATCTTAACAGAAAAAGCTACCTCCTAAGCAAATTTAAGGAAGGTTGGCACTACGCTTGTAACTCCTAGATCAGTTCTAGGCATACAGATCAATTCCAGACACCATGATGAACAGAACTGAAGTGTATGAATTCTGAAGTCTAGAAGTTACTGGAAGGAGATGGAAGGAAAAGGTGTAGCTTTCTTCTTCGATGGCTGGTGCAAGTGTTGGAAGCCTAAAGGAAAGGGTCATTTTGCAGTTTTATTTTTGTGGGATCTGGATTTCAGGCCAACATACTCTGTACTGCAGACACTTAAACATTTAACTTCATAACAGAACCACATTACAGGATGGGACACAGGGAACACCACTGAGTCCAACATTTAGCATATATGCATGTTTTCAGGTTATCTGAGCCTTCTTAACTAAACTGTCAAGTTCACACCTTGGTATAACATGACTACATCTGTATGACATGTATGTATAACATAATTGCATCTGTCTGTATGGTCAAGAGAAATTGCAATACTTACTTCTGGTTCCCAACCGCCGAATCTCCTCAACTAAGAGGCTAACTTCATGTTCCACATTCATTGTGGTCTAAAAGGTAAAATAAATTTCAAGAAAGTTATTAGGAGACCTATAAATCCTTTGTGCTGTCCTGGCCTATTGTCAATTCATCAGGAATGTCACAGCACTTTGTAAATCCCAGTAGCCTCGAGATACATGGCTCCAGGATAACTGAAATTTCAGCCTTGAATGGATAGAGTGCCTCCACACCTCCATATTGGAGGGGAAGTGACCAGAAACTATGACCTTAGTACATTCTAAACATAAATGTAAGGAGCTAATCTCAAAATATGAGAAATGTAGAAAGGTGGGGGGGGGGGGGAGGCAGGGCAGGGGCAGGAAGTTGTTTTAAAGCAAGAGCATAGGCTGCCACAGAATCAGGAGAATCCTGTTAACGTCACAGGTCTTCAGAGGCCTTGCAACTTTGCATCAATGCCCTCAATAAAAATGGAACATCTTCTATTTTAACACCTTGCTGGGATATGTGGTAAATTTGGTTTTTTAAACCACGCCACAGCTTTCCAGTTATCCTGGCAAGACATTTCCAACATCCATCTGGTAACAGCAGGTAGTGCACACAGTGCCTGAAAGTACAGCAGCTACTACATACCTGCTACCAAGAGCAGAACTGAACCAGAGACAAAATATACAAGTGTCCCAAGCCAGCCAACATTTATTTCCATTCATAGTAATCCCAAGGAACTACTACACTGCCAAACATGCTGTGCTCCTCCTTGCTGTGAAACACGGGTATTTTCACCAACCTTCACCAATGCCTTGCAATACTTTGCTATACGAAACTTGGTAGATGGCAACAGTACAGTCACACAAAACACTATTTGGCTACAAAGCACCCAGAGTTGTTAACTGCAGGCGCCTGAAAGGTGTCTTGGGATTTATACTATGCAAAGCCGCATCAACACAATGAAACAGTTACATGTAGAACTCCTTAGGCAAAAACTGGCCTCAAGATAAGCACAAGAAACTGGGCTCCCCAAAATAAAGCATCAAATGCAGCTTCCACAGGCGCTAAGGATGCAGTTGGGAACAAAGGTGCTAGAGATTCTGCAGTGAGCACTGTCTGACAGGGCTCAATGAGCACAGAGACCCTCGCTGTGGTTCAAGAAACCAGGATTTCTGCACAGATCTGGTAAATAAGCAGAGTTTAAAAAAAAGACGTCTGGATGCACCACAAACTCTTCCCCTCATTTCTTTTTTTACTGAGTTAAAAGTGACATAGCTCCACCTCCTGACCCCTGACCTGTAACAGAGTCTGACTTTCAGATCCCAAATTTACTAGCAAAAATATGTCTTTTTAACATGCAAAACTGAGCAAGATTAGTATCAACATGGGTTTGTAGACAAAGCCCCATTCAAACTGCAGTTTCATACTTCATGCACAGTAAAAACACTGAGGTGGGTGTTAACAGACTAGCAGGAAACATTGCAACAGGATGTACGGCTCTGGCACTCTGCAAGGCTGCCTTGAGAGGTCACAGCAGCAGAGCTTCTCAGCTTTAATTACCTTGTATGAATTCTATAAAGTTCTAGATTTTAAGTGAGCACTAAACATGTCATTCCAAGTTACCCATGAAAATACAACCCATCTACCAGAAAGCTTACACTATCGCTATTAATTTGTCAAACTGCCAATTCTAATATTGGTCATTACAATAGCACAATTAGCTTCTCATTAAAGATGTTCTTTAAATTCTAAAGGCTTTAGCTTTTTCAGTACACGCCAATTTAAAATTATTTCACCTCATCTACATACACTGCCAATTTAGATGGCAATATTTAGAATTAAAAAAATAATTCTACATTATTATGCAAGACTTCTGAGATCACAGAGCCGTAGCTGTGCAAGGAGTAAGGAAGAAGGTATCTTAAGAACACTGAAATATTTATTTCATACCGTCATATACTGGACACACCAACTATCAAGAGCGCATGCCAACTACTAAACTCTAATATTTCTGACGCCACTAAGCTGCCGGAAGCCAGCATGGTTTTTCAGTACACCCAAACTTCTCGTTATCCACCGGCAATTCATCTCATGGTGATTTAGCACCAGCACACCTCCGCAGCGCCGCACCGAGCTCTCCCGCCGCAGAGCCTGCCCATACCGCAGAAGATGGCTCCTCGGCCGGACGGACCACGCATGGAGGCAGAGCGCGGGCCCCTTCCACCGAGACACCCTCCAATCCCCGGCCTTTGCGGGGCACGGGAGGGCCAGGGCTCCACCACGAAGCGGGTCCGCCCGGGCGAGGAACTGCCGCACCCCGCTGCCGCCCGCCGCCGCCCGGGCAGCGCCTTTCCCCCGGGGCGGAGGGAAGGACGGCTCCTCGCAGTACTGCCGACTCGCTCCCGCTCCCCGCTGCCACTCACCCGCTGTCGTCGCCGCTGTCGCCGGGAGGGGCCGCCGCCAGGCAGCGCGGCGGCGGGGCGGGAGGCGGGCGGCGGAGGCAGGGCGAAGGGGAGGGCGGTGGTTACTCGGACTCCGCTGGGGCCTCGCCCCGCCCGGCCGCGCAAGGGCCGGGCTGCTTCCCGGTGTGGGGTCCTCTGTCGGTTTGGGTTGTGGTGGTGCTGGCTGCAGGAGGGATCCCCCTGCCGGGACCCTTCTACCCGCGGTACGGGGGGCTGCTGGGCGGCAGTGTGCGCCGGGCGCCCCGGCTCTTGCGCCAGGCCCGGCTGCCCCTCGGCCTCTGCGTGCCCATTTGGAGGACTGTGTCGTTCTCTCCGCCATGAGGACTTCGCTGTTTGCCATATCAGCAACTTCCAACTTTGTCACATCTACAGATTTCACCAGCACACTGCACTCTTTCATGGCAAAGGATTAGTGAGTTTGTTAGGTAAAATGTCTTCCAAGGCCAGCCCTTCAGAAACTGTCTAGGTTAGCTCTCAACATAATATGCTGTTCAGTCACCTTATGCTCCATCTCCACTGGCTTCCCCAGGTGACACCATGACATATTCTCTTCTTAGAATCATAGAAGCACAGAACGGTTTGGGTTGGAAAGGACCTTAATATCATTTAGTTCCAACACCCCTGCCATTGGCAGGGACACCTCACCTTAGACCAGGTTGCCCAAAGCCCCATCCAACCTGGCCTTGAACACTGCCAGGGATGGGTCAGCCACAACTTCCTTGGACAGCCTGTTCCAGTGCCTTACCACTGAAACAGTAAAGAATTTCTTCCTTATATGTAACCTGAACTTCCGCTGTTTAAGTTTGAACCCATTGCTCCTTGTGCTATCACACCCCTTGTCCTATCATTGCAGGCCTTAATGAAAAGTCCCTATCCAGCATCCTGGTAGGCCCACTTCAGATACTGGAAGGCTGCCCACATATGTTTTCTCCTAGGAAAGCAGTACTTTTTTCAGAGAAAGTGAACTAGCTAGGTTATCATGTACCTTTGGCAAAGTCACATTGCAGTGTATCTAATTTCTCATTCAGTGCCACATCCTTGCACTCTACATTGTGGAGAGAATGCAATTTATTTTTTTCTATAATGTATCTTAGTATTTGCTACTTCTCTTGTCTTTCTTGCTTCTTCTTCACCTCACAGACATGTTCACATCTTCTCTCAAGGACACAGGCATTAAAAGCAAGAGCTGCATTAACTCCTACAAAGCAGTGAGGCTGCTGCCAACCTGCTAGTCAGAGGGAAGGCTCGCACCACATGTCTCTGGAAAATTCTTACTGGCATAGCTCAAGGCATTGCTGTTCCCATCTGTCTCTCCCACCTCCTTATCAGGCATGACTGCCCCTCAAGCAGAGTTGGTATGAGAAGCTATTTCCAGCCCTTGCAATTCACATTTTCATGCATTAGCTTCTGAAGGTGAGGCAGAGATATTTTCTCAGGCTGTGAGCTATGCCAGTTAGGTCTGGTCCCTTACTACATTCTCCCACCCCTGGTGTAAGGATGAATACATAGCTAACGGCACCTTAAACCACTACAACAAGCTCTGCTATGTCTTGTTTGGCAGAACCTACAGCTAGATAAATTGATTTGCACAGTGCAAATAATGCCAAGAAGATCACATATTTTACCACTCTGGGGATGTATAACTGGAGTCCAAAGCCCTTTGCTTTTCCGAGGGAGTTTTTTGATATTGGTGTTTTTATTAAAAGATTATCTTTTCCTTAGAATAAACACTGTTTATCAGTAACAGAATCTTTGGTTAGTAAAAAAAAAAAATCCCGTGCTGCTTCCTGCTCGAGAAGCCATATACTCAGCAGGTGACAGTATATCAAAACATTTTCCTGAACAGAGGAACTGTATTTAACATCACTAAGGGGTACTCTTTTCAAAAAGCAAACCCTGATAGTTGCGAAAACAAATAAGATTGAAAGGGCTATGTTCCTGAGTCAGTAATGAAATTAATGAAATTTAAATCTGTCTGAATTGAATCAAAAGACAATGGAGGATTCTCAGAAAAATGTAGTATCTGAAAAGCACTTATGCTCTGTGCATATGATGGCATACTTGCTTACATTAAGGCATAATGCTTTTCCTAAGGTCTTCATTTTGTTGGCCACACAATGGTAAATACTACAGTAATAAGGATAGACTTTAAAAGAAAATCTGAGATAAACCTTTCAAAAGAGAATCTAAGTAGTGTGTTAGCAAATATGGCAAATATTCCAGTTATTTAGCAGCATAGAAGTGCTTATCTTCTGTTTTATTGTTAACAACATGCTTTCAGTTGAATCTTGCACATACTCTAGCTTTCTTAATCATCAGAACACTGTTACTTTGCACAAATAATGTAGGCCTTTGCTTTATTGTTATTATGGATATATGGGTTTATGTTTGAGTAATAGATTGGAACTTTTCAGACCCAATGGTGATGAAATCGATCTTAGAAATTCTTTTCTGTTTTGAATTGTAGCCCATAATTTAAAAGAAGCAAATCAGCTATACATCTGAGAAAGATGAACAAGAATATGTAATTCTTTATTTTATTTTCTTTTAACACTTTTTTTAAGAGGAAGTACGTTTTTTCTGTCTTTTGAAAAGAAAGTGGGATGTACCCAAGTGTTGGTCCCAAGGAACACATCAGGAGGTTATCGACACATGGTGTGCTTTCATTACTATTTATGTCATGGCCCTTCTTTGTCATGTAATGTTCAAATAATTCTAGGTAAATAAGTAATCAAAGCCATCTGTTACCATGACAATTAAGGGAACAGTGATGCTGCCAAAGCATGCAAATGAGCTGGTCAGCATCAGGACTATGTGACTGACTATGTCCTTATAGGTGCAGCAGCAGAGAGCAAGAAATGTGAAAATTATGGAGATGGTGATTTTCAGTCATTCTGCCTCCACAAAATGATACTAAAAAAGAAAAAGAAAGTGCAAAATTGTCCTTTAGGACAGATATGGAACTATTGCTCATACATATTTCATATCACTGGTTAAGGTCATCATCAGACTCATAATTTATTATGCATTTTGTCTGCATTTACTAAGACAGCTCCCTGGAAGTCATGAGATTCTGCCTTAAAACTGACTATTCTAATTTGACTTTTCTTGGTGTCTCACTGTACCCCCAGGTGCACAGTTTTATATGAAGGCAGCCAAACAGGAATTGTGCAACACAAAATTTAAGAAACATAGCTTGTGAACACCACAGGATATGTACTGGATCTGATCAAACAACCAATTTAAGCCAACATTTTGCCTCGAGCAGTGGCCAGGAGCAGGCATTTGGAAAACATTATAATCAACAAAAACTACCAGTTGATCCCCTGGTTTCTCTCCTGGCTCCTGGCACTTACTGGCGCGAGTAATGACTCCAACTTCTCTTTCTCCACCATGTTCATGCCTACAGCTCTCTCATCACTCATCTTATTTTCAAGCTGAAGAGCCCTAGTTTTATTTAATCTCATGTGAGATGAATGCCTTTCCATGTTTCTGATTCTTGTTGTTGTTCTTTACAATTTTTCAAATAGTTCCGTGCTATTTTCTGGGACAGCATGTGGGTATACAAAGACAAAGTGATGTTTTCTGTTTTGTTCTCATTCCCAGCATTTTACTTGCTGTTTTGAAAAGTGTTGAGTGCTATCCACAGACGTTCAAAAGCTATTTCCAAAGTTGCAGTAATTAATTCTTCTGTTACAGACAATTAGGATTATTTCCCCCACCCCTCACTGCTACTTTACATTTTTCAGTACTATCAGCTGTTTTGCCAGGTGATTTGACATAGGATCATATAAGCTTCATCACCTCTTTTCCTATGGCATCAAGAACAGCCTTGAAGAACACAGGCCCAAACAGATGCTGCTAAGAACTCACTAGTAACCTTTCATTGTCATGAAATGTGACCATCAGCTCTACCTCTTTGTCTCCTCCTACCTTTATTTGTTTATTGATTCTGAATGGAGCCTGTCTTCTCACCCCATGAGAAATTAGTTTTGTAAAAGTATTTAATGTTTACAGTAAACATGTTGTAAACGTATCTGTTGTAACAGGTTTCTCCAGAGACAGGCATGTAGCAGCACTGACCAAGCCTGAAAAATGTAGGAGAATGTTACAAGGTCATGTGCTAGGTAATGGCCATTCTTTTTCTGGTTGCCAGCATATGTTGACTGTATATTCTTACTTGACTAATATAACTTGATAACCCTTGTTGTTCTTGTTCTGTACAATACTTGTTCTGTACAATACTGCTCTCTTGAATTTTTGTTGCATGTATTTTGTGCTTGTGAATAGGCAGACATGCACCACATGTGCATACGAAGTTTTCTGTTGAGATCCTCCCCAGCTAAAACACACTGGAACTGCCACTGTGATTTCAGATTTCACTGCTAGAAAAGACCGTCTTATCTGTCTTCTTACACAGTCCAGGTCTTACTTTGTTATTTCAACACATTTTTGTATGACTTGTTGATTTAGCAGAGGCACGAGTTCCTGCTGGACGTGCCTGTGTCCCACTCCTTTGCTTTAACAGCAGCAACTCATACCTGTGCTAAGTGCTGGAGATTCTCCTTGTGGTCTCCAAAGCTGGACAGAAACTACAATGCTGTGATTCAACCAGGAGTGTGCATATGTGCCTTGCCTTAGCCCAGCCCCATCAGGTATCTGTGCCATTGGCTTGCAGTGAGTCACTTCTTAACATGGGTGTGCCGTATTATGCAAACCACTGTAGCCTTGTGACTCAACATGAAGCTGTAAAGCCACTTCAGCCCAGGTTGAAACAGGTCTTTAAAAATATGTCTTTGCATGAGTTAAAGATTTCAAGTAGCAGTCTTGAAACCCACAGTGACTGCTGACAGTCTTGACTCCTGAATGAACACTTCCATTGAGGTAAACGGAACTAATACAGTGACTCACACTGTTACTCACCTGTGTCTGTCTAGGAGGGGACTTATTTCAGAGGGTGTCATACCCTTATCGACTAGGTACCTCCAACAATGTAATACTGCTTCTTCCTAAAATAAGCCTGTAAATCTTTACTACAGTTGAATATAAAAGAGAAAGAATATTTAAAGTCTTGATGTGAATCACCAAAATCACTTGCTGTGCACCAAAGAATAAAACTTTGCATGGAATGATGCTGTATCAGTGCAGGTTAAAAGACTTTGCATATGTTAGTTATGCATATACACAGCACACACTGTAAGAAGAACTATGGGGTGGCCCTCATCATGTGTCTGAGAGTACTTACTTGAAAACTGTAAGACTGAACTCAAACCCTCCCTAAATATGCACAAAATCAGAATTAGTAGGGGGTTTATTTTGAGCTTGGGTGATGCTTTTCAGCACAAGAGGATGTGAAGTAAAGAGGATGTGCAGCTATGTCTTGAGGGAGCAGAGTATCAGAAAGTGTTTGGAGACAGTTTACAAAGAGAAAAAGAAATATATAAATAGCTGATTGTATTTAGTGTGTTTTATAGTGTTCTTTGCTATAACAGCTGAATATTTGAGAGAGAGGAACATGAAGACTAATTACTCCCTCAGATTCCTGGTATCAAAAAATCTCTTGTAGCAAGGAAACTCCAGTACATCTCCTGATTTCCAGCCAGCATGGCAACAGCTGAATCATTTAGTCCCTCTGTCCACTTGTTTGGTATGCATCATGGAAATAAAATCACTGCCCCTTCTCCCTTTCCCTGTACACATATACATACATACTGACATTTTGGGGACTTTTCAGAAAACAAAAAATACTGGCATTCCATAAAGATGTCAAAAAACAGCAGCAGAGATGACAGTTACAGTAATACAGAATTACTATTCACATCCACATCAAATATAGCTGTAGGTGTCATATCTTTATTTGTTTCATATAAATTTCCTTCCTAAATCTCAGGCATTTATAATGACTCATGACAGAAGCACATCGCATCTTGTCCTGAAGGAAATTTTATTGAAATGGACCTGTGGATTGACATTTGTCAGAATGCATTTACTTAACATATGAAATATTATCACAGCAAAAGTCATAACATTGAATTTTTTTTAGTGAAATGTCAAGACCTCCTGCTGGCCATGGAAGCATGGTTCACAGAAGTTTATAGTTGGCTAAAAAACATAAGAAAACTTTCTTAATCACTAGATTAATGACAGTTAATAACAATTTAATACAAAAAAACCTGTTTATATGCATTTTTTAGGGATAAACCTGTAATTTTGCTAGTCTGCATTTCGGGTTCTTAGCTCAAAACCCATGTTTAAGGTGCACATTGGATCATTTGAATCTGATAATTTTCACAATTACACTGAATTTATACTGTAGTTTGAAGTCAAGTACAGGAGCACTTTATTGGTTCCTGTATATGGGTAAGTGTATTTTGGGGGTCAAATTTACATATAAAATGTCTTTTAAGAATTCTTTTCTGTTTTCAAGATAAAATGCCAGCTCTGAAATCCAAATGAGGTTCAAATTTGTAACTGATGAAACTTTATTAACTTCACTGGAACTGCAGCCACGAGTCTTTTGGTTCTAAATAATTTTATTCAAAACTGAAACTGCAACACAGAATAATGATGAGACTCTCGACACATCTTCCCACAGTGCACTGCGAATGTTCTCACCTATTAACCTAATAGCCTATGAGGGAATTTCTGTCATGGTGTAGAAGGTCAAACTGTATCCTGATTTCAAACAGTAGACAAATATCTACCAGGGAAGTACTACAAGAACATCAAATTAATTTACACTTTTAAACACACCATATGGTTTGATTGCAAATGATGTGCTGGTTTCCTCCATATAACACCTAAGATTTATGAATTTTCATGCAATTTTCATCTGCAAAGTTAACTGTAATTGTGAATCCCAAGCTTCTGGGAAAAATCTTACCCTTTTTTTCTTTTTCCTCAAGGAAATTTTATCCAAGCATCTCTAACACATTGGAGAAGCTTAGATTTAAAAACATAATTAAGAAAATTAAGTACAACCATCTTCTTATTTGGTTCCTAGCTAACCTATGTAATTGTGTTACACATATATAAATAATATTTGCTTCTCAAAGCTTTGTGACATCATATTTTGAAGCAAAATATTATTTGTTCTCTGTCACACAAATAGCATAAATGAACCTCACTTCCCTTATGTTTACTGAAGGAAGCACAAAAGCTGTCTTGCACACATACAAGTGCTTTCTTTGTGAACTATGACAGAAGCTTCCCAATGTACCTCCTCTGTATCCAAGCCTTCCTTATGTAAGTTTAGATCAGCTTCAACTTCCTTCCGCTATTAGGAACCAGCATATTACTCCATTCTAAAAAATTAATCTCCATTTTGAATTTAATAGAAGCTTATAAAATAATATTAGATGACATGGAAGTATGCTTCTGATGGTCTGCAAATTTGGCAGAAACAAGACATGGGGGGAGGTGCTAATGATTCCAGAACTTATATATGTATTTCTGCTCTAAAAAATTAACTAACTGTATTACAGTGCTAACAGGAAATAGAAATGGGAGGTATAATTTTATTGTTTTCTTTAGACAATCAGTTGCATCATAGACTAAGCAAACTAAGAGTAGGATGAGGAACTTCCCAGCTACATAACCAAGGTATGCACGTCCGTCAGAGAGAAAACATGTGGACACAGGTACAGTATTTGGGATAAGGTACAGGGGAAATATTAGCCATTTTTCTCAAGAATACATTCAGGAGAGGTGGGTCTTAAAATGGAAATAAAAAACAGAATAAGGACTTTTTCTCAGTTATTTTACAGAGTCACATAGCTGAAGCTATAAAAGGACACTTGACAGGAGTCCTCTGTGTGGAAAAAAACTGGAGAAACAGTCTAAATCAAAAGTCATTAGACTGACCAGTGGCTCAGTTGTGGGTCAGTTCTGTCTAGTACTAAGGGACACATGCAAAACCAACTTTTCCCCTTTCATCCTACTGAATTATTTCACATGCCAGTGGAAGCAAAGGGGAAGAGAGATCTGATGGAAAAATGCAGTCAGAGCCTAACCTCTTGTTTTTATTTAAAAGAGTGGGTTGTGACCTTTCATGCTCTAATCCCTTAGAAGACTTCCCTTGACCTCAGCTAACACCTTCTCAGTGCAGCTTTCAGAAGAAAGACTGACCATGACGCACACTGTTTAAAATGGCCAATGTTGCACTAGGATGTACATTAGCCATGGAAAACTGTTTATCTGCAGATGCTAGCAAAATAGGACTGCTGTGAACTGCATAAAGAACAATTAACAATGTCCCTGAAAAGCTAGGAGGCATTTAATAAATCACTGGATAAAGTGCAGTGACTAAAATTTTGGGTAGGAGTTGAAAGATCCCTAATTTTCAGGAAGACTTTTAAACTGTATTACCTGTGCATACACCTGTCATCTGTATTCATCTCACCAGACTTTACCTACCTGAAAATAAGGTGCCTATTTCAAGTTAGTTACTTTGCTAACTCTCTGCATGTATACATAGTTATGTCTCTACAGTAAAGAAGATAAATACTTCACCTTCCAAAAAGCACCACTGTAAAGAGAGCTTCAATAAGTAGGTCAGAGATGGCAACTAACTTTTAGGTAGCTGAAGACACATGGCAAAATAGTTCATTTGTCACAGCTGTAGGCTAAGAGACACATAAACTAAAGTACCAAGGCTGTTTTGCTGACCCCATTCTATCAATTAACCAAAGATTCTCTACGCAAAACCAGAAATTATCCTCAGTATTAATAGGTTCTCACAATAGCGTAGTCATCAATAAAGGCTTGGTGTATCAGTTAATTGGTTACTGCAGATCAGAATGTTTCCATCACAGAGGCAAACAGAAGGTGGAAAATCTAGTATCTCACATCAGAAGAAACGCAGGGAGTTTTTCATTCACTTACTTTCTAAGGAATACACATCCTTTATTTTGTTACTGGGAAGTACAGTTTGTATGTGTTCCCAAATTAAAAACTAACTGCACAGCCTATTTTTCTCACAGGTCAGATGTGAGGAAACAGAGCCATTTCACTTCCTTCAAAATCTCTATATAAAGAGAGGAGGAAAACAGGACCAGACCTATTGTTCTTACAGTTTCCTTCCTCCTATTTCACTATGCCTCATTCAAAAAAGCAAGGGTCTGCTACTTTGAGTGCATCATCTCTGTTTAGTGTATTTAGGTATTTAATAATATATAAATTGCTGCTGCAGTATACAGACAATATCAGAAAAGCCTGTATTGAAAAAAAGGGTTGTACGTCAAAGGTAGCTGCTGCCTCTGTTTTTCTTTCATATAAAATATAGTAGCTCTTCATTCAAAGCATCCTCTTTTCTTCCAAGATCAAAAGATCAAACTACACAAATAGATTAATTAGCTGCCTGCATAATCTCAATATAGTATTTTGGGGTTTCTTTTTCTCAGCTGTTTTTCCTAAGTCTTCAGTCATTTGAATGGCTGGAGTATGATGATCAAATGCAAGCAAGTGAAGTTTGAAGTACGTTTGGCCCCCTCTTGGCTGTCCTAGTCCAAGGCATTTTGCCAGGGTTGCAGTAATTCTCATTGGAATGAACTGAAAGTGGTATGAGAAGTTTCTGCTCTTACTCAGCGAGGAGCTGTAACTGGAGGAGCAAGCATGAGCATGCTGTATTCTCCCAAGCCCTGCTGTGCTGTCCAGTGCTATTTCCTCTATCTGTAGGACAGCCACCTCGAAAGAATTGCAGGGATTGTGGCTGAGGGCTGTCCTCTCCGTCTCTCAGACACCTAAAAAAACAAGCACTACCCAGACATTTCCCAAAGCAGGCCATGAAGAAACCTACTAGTGCATACCTCTCTGGGTCGGGAAAGGAGGATGAGATAGCCTGCTACTTTCTAGCACCTGTTCAAGATAGGAGTTCAAGGCTGCCACTTTAGCCAGGTAATAGCAGTACGTGGACTCCTGCAAAGAATCAGCATTGCCTTTTATTGCAACTGTTGTTTGATCTAATGGGGAGCACAAAGGAGAAACCAATTCAGGACACAGCCTTTCAAGTCAAAGGGGCAGCTATACTTTCTAATCCCTCTTAGCCTGAAAGAAAAAGAGCATGGGAAGAGTAATGATACAAAGAGCCGCTTTTATTTCACCCTACAGAAAAAGAGAGATACACACTTCATGCACTCAGAGCACTCAGAGTATTCTCTTCACTCTGTCACAGACACAAATCCTGGCAAAGGAAGGGCTTTGGTAGGAAGCACATAAAAGGGCACATACAAGTTAGCAGTGACATGAAAAAAAGTGCGGATAGCAAAAGAGGCAATTGTATTTATGCACGCATATTCATTCCATCCTGCCAGCTTCTAATAAGCTCATTTTATGATTAATTTAAAGAACTATAAGATCTGAATCTTTTTCTAGAAGGAACAGGGACAAATAAAGTACTTGGCAATGATTCCACTTAAATTCAGAGAGCTGTAGTACTATATAGGCTTAGCCCCAATTCTATCAAATATAGTCCCTCTAAAATGACTGGAACAGAACATGATGTTTCAAAACCAAAGAAATGTAATTTCTTTAGAACATTTGAATGTGTGCTAATTAAGTATATTTCCACTCTGCTCAAATAATAGGTTTAGTTCAAATAACATTTATTGATTTTACATTATAGGACTGTTATTAGCATTTGCTAACTGAGTCAAGTTTAGCAGGAAGTTATACTGGTAAGAGCTTTCCTTCAGGAATTATTTATACACTAACAGGAAAATTACATCTTTCTTCTCTGACATCTTGAGTCTCTTAATGCAAGCAGAAGAACTTCCAATTCTGTGTATGTTATATATGTGAATATATGTGAATAGGAATGATAGTGCATTGAAAATACTACTGTATTTCAAAATAGTTTATGCTCCCAAAAACACTAATGTAGATGCAAAATTATACTACTCAGCTATTACTCTAGATTTTACAACAATATATGTAAGTTGGGGACATAGAAGTGAGATCAATGACCTAAAGGTAAGCAGAGGTTTGACTGTGGGGATCAGAGCCAGCTGCCAGAGGGGCAGACATAGCCAGTGCCGACCTTGTCCCATGGGAGCTGCCTTCATCTGGGGCTGTGTCATGGGGCCTGGCCAGAGCTGAAGCCCCACCACACTGCAGCCCTGCCTGTCCCTGGCCATGGGCTGCTGGTCCAGACCTCCTAGCCCTGCCTGGTGCCCTGCGTGGGGGGGTGGGATGGGACTTTCATGGGCAGATATGGCTACTGCATGTCCTTTCATCACCTTTGGTTCCCAGCTTCCCTGAAAATGTGTGGATAAAAAGATGTAATTGGAAACCAATCTTCAAAATAAGTCAAGATGTTCAGAAGAACAAAAACATAACAGAAAAAAAAACCATTTTTTTTGTGTGAAGAAATGAGAGTGTAAAACATATTAAAGCAAAGCTATATATATATATATATATATATATATAGAAAGAGAGACCTTATTTATCAGAATCCTTCCTACAGCCACCACAGATGGAGCATACAGCATTCTTAATATCCCTCCTATACCTCAAACATCAGAGAAATGTCATAACAGTGTTGCTTTTAACAAAATAAGATTTGAAAGCACACTGGGTGGTTTTGATCCTAGAGGACTTTAAGGAAAAGAAATAAGCTAGATTATTGCTATTTTAAACAAATAGACACAGTGAGTTTTACATTTTATGTATCTTAACATATCAAGAGCAGCCCACATCACCATGGACAAAAAGGAAGGGACTCAAATCCTTGGGAAACTGATCTTAATGGAAAACAGCTAAAAGAATGAGCTAAATCAAATTCTGACCAAGAGGCAGAATCACACTTTGAAATAAAAACCCCATGAATCCAGAACAGAAAAGGTACCAAAGCACAAGGACAAGTCTAGTTAGAGTATCAATCCCAAGAACATCAATATTGTGGAGGGTTGTATTGCTAGTGTGAGGAAGAAATATGTGGAAAGAAAGGTTAAAGGGAGAAATTAAAATCCTTAAGTAACAGATTATAATGGAAAACTGTTAAGGAAAAAAATAGTTAAGATGGAAACTAAAATCTAAGTAAATGGAAAAGATACATTTATATATACAGCTAAAAGCAGAGAATAGGAAAAGGAAGGAGTGAGTATGTGTGAGAGATGTGAAATTTTGCTTTCAGCACCTCTTCCCACCTTGTAACCAATTTCTGACAAATTCATTAATGTGCCAGAAGTTTCCTGAAGTGGCCATTAATAACCTTCCCAGACAACAATCATTATTCAGTGGAATAATGATCCCTTGAGAAGGGATAACATCCTCTTCCATCAGCAAGTTACAGTGCACTTCCACATTCAGGGAGCATGAGGAAAGAGTGAGAGGTACCATAACAATAAGAACTGATCAAAGTTCCAGGCAGCCAGGAGCTAAGTAAATAAAGGTAGTGAAGAAGGTGTAAGATTGTTTTCAGACTAGCTGGGGCTTTAGTAATTTAGTAATTTAAATTTTAAATTCAAAACAAAAAAAGATATTGAGGGACTACAATGGTAACCCAAATCATTAAGAAAAAGTAATTTGAATATAACCTCAACATACTTCAAAGAAGTTATCAATATGTAAATAATTTTATAAAGACTTATGCATGTGAGATAGTGCCAAAAAGTACGAAGAAAAGTTAAACTCTCTTACTCCTCCTGATTCTATGAAACTGTAGAGAATATATTTATAAAAGAGGATGCACAAACTGTCACGAATAATCTGTAAATAAATACGGCAGCAAGACCAGAGGGACTTATAGTTAAATGTTGAAAGACTCTAAAAGGAACTTTAATTTCTGTAAGAAGAGATCCATTTTATAGTATCATGCAAGCAGGAAACATCCCCTCCCTTTGGAAGAAACAAAGATAGTTTTAAAATTTAAAGAGGTGGGATTTAAACAGCTGCTCAGGCTTTTGAAGTGCTGAGGTACATATGAAAAGTCACCCTCCCTTCAATCCATTAGCTAAAGGAATTCTTCTCTGGAACCTACCAAATACATACAGCTCTTCTGTGGTGACAGTAGGTGCCCCCTCCCCATTTTGAGATGCAGAGATGAAATCTCATGCAGAAATCTGCCAAAATCATACATGAGTAAAAGGTTTCTCCTTTACAATATCTTCCACTTTGATTGTTTTAATTGAAAAAGTTTTCCTTTAGAGGCTTTAATTTGACTGTGTACTCCTTTCAACCATTTGATGTATTTGGATGAAAGAGAAAAGGGGGCAATTTTAAAAACTTGCAACTTTTACAAGGACTATGATAGATATATACAAATTAAAAGCTTAAAGGAGAAACCAGGGAAAGCTGAGCAGGCACAATGGTGAATGATATGGGAAAGGTATTACTCATTCTCCACTGAGGAAACTTACACAGAGAAATATTATTAAATACTCCACAGATATTGTATGTCTCCAGCGAGGATCTCATACATATTTCAGTGGTGACACAACACACTTAGGGAGGTTGCTGAGAAAGTTACTTGCCCTTATAGAATGTGCCTGCATGGAGGTGCAGGAGGGACCAGAATGACCACACTGAGGTGACTGTTACTTTATATCCACTGTTTGCTTGCTGAACATTCCTTGCAAAGGTGCTCTGCTTGTATAGAAGAAAGAAAATACCTCCCCCTCATTGTTATGGTCTGCTGCATGGCTTTATGTAGAAAGGATTTAATGCTATGGAAAATCTCATAGCCTTAAATGTGGGATACCTTTTGATGGAGAAACTATCCCAGCAGGACTGGTAGAACAGAGAATAGCAGATTCACAGAATCACAGAATCATAATATCATAGAATGGTTTGGGTTGGAAGGGACCTTAAAGATCATCTGGCTCCAAGATGGCACAGGCAGGGAGGTTAGTTCTTTGAAACATGGGTGCCATTTCATGGAAGGTAAAACCAGCGGCAGGTGAAACCTGACCATATGACAAAACTGATGTTTTTCAAAATTGCAAGAATGTAAACATCAAGGCTGGAAAGAGGTTGTAAACTCTAAAACACAGAGCATACATCCAGAAACTTAGAAGTTTTGGAACAAACATCTGTAAAGTGGTTAGATTTGCATTAAAATGTTGCTTCTACACAAAATAAAGATGCTTTTAGAAAAACAGAACAGGAACTTCTTTCATTTGTAAGTGTTAACACCATTCTCAAAATATTTTCAGCCTGGGAATAAAGTACCCTGTACCCTACCTCTTCGTTTTTGGGTTGTTTTCGTTGTTTTGGGTTTTTTTAAAGATCAGGCTGTAACAATAAAACGCTCTAAAGCCTGAGACAGCAGGGTTTTTTTAAACATCTTCCATTCGTTTCTAGCCTTAATCTGCTTATCCTTCCACTAAAGACTCAGGACAGAACAAGTTCCCATAACTCTTGATGAGCTGCAAGTAAAGGAGTATATTGACAGAGACTGCAAAACCTGCTCCACAGCATTATGTATGAGAAAGAATTTAGAAAGGCAATGACAAATTACCTCAGGGTCATTTTTCTAAACTTGGGAAACCAAGTAACAGATCAAAAGTGGACCCGAATACATATAAAGTATGCATTTGGACAAGCGGATCCAAATACATATAAACTACATATAAAGTGTGTATTTGGGTCCACTTTCCATCTGTTACCTGGTTGAAAGTTATTTGAAGATATTCTAATAAAACAAATAAACATCTGAGCATGTAACTTACTTCAGTCCAAATAAGGTAGTACATGAGAGCCACTAACTGTAATAAGAACTCAGAAATTCAGACGTTCATCAGAAGCAGGTAGACCCCAGACATGGGGCTCCCACACTGCTTGATACAGACCCCAGACATGAGGCTCCCACAATGCTTGATACAGACCCCAGACATGAGGCTCCCACAATGCTTGATAAAGACGAGACCCTCAATATGTATGTAAGCTATGTCTACTTTTAGAAATTAGTTTCACCACATGTAACAACTAGTTTTTAGGAACCAACAGTAATTTCACAGCTGATTCAGTACATACTGAAACCTGAGCAGTGTTTTAACTGGCATTTTCCTTAAATGAATAAAACATTACTTTTTTTATTTTAGTAAGAATGGACATACATATTTCTGGTCACACATCAAATTGTAAAAGTATTACTTTTCTAAAAACATAGTGTTTTATTGATGTATAGTTTGGCTCTGATTTGAAGAGTTGTTATGAGCAGCAAAATAACCTTGCACTTCCTTCCATCTGGGTCATTAGACTTGGCATTCCTATGACGATTATGATTTTCTCTGACTTTGATCTCTTAAAAGGATGGCTGTTTTGATATCAATATCTGTCATCTCATAGTTGCTTCACAGAAAATAAAATACAGTAAGATTAGGCACCAGGTGGAGAATAGCTTAACTCTTAGCTGTTCAGAGTTCTGATTCTAAAAAAGTACATTAAAAAGACAGAATAAAAGGTACACTACCTAAAAAGCCCAGAAAAGTTCATCTTCTTGCTCTGCTTAAATCATCATTCAAGGCAGTTAAATAAAGTTTTTAATGTACCAAAGGCTGAATCTACTATAGCTAAGTGTATCACTAACAATACATTTTGGTGGGTATTTTGCCATAAACCTTCTTCTTTGCACATCTAGTATGAGCTCTCGAAAATGCTGTCACACAGACCGTTCAAAACTGAAGTAACTAAAAATTGAAATATGGTGTCATTGTTTGGGTCAGTTGCACTGAAAAGTGTGCATACGTAGAAGTTAATATATCTTACAAACATGCAAGAATACTATTTTTCTCAGTTCATCCTGTAGCAAACAGCATATTCTCCAGACAAACAAAATGAATCCTCATTGGAAATCCACTTAAAAGATTTTAGTCCATTTTTTTATCTCAGTAGATGCTAAATCTTCCCTGATGAGAACAGGTAATGTTCTGAACAGCTGATCCCTCCTTGGCCTGGAAGTTTGCAAGGGGCCAATTGCAGCAGGGGACAGATCCCATAGCCAAACACAGAAACATTGTACTTGGACTCCCTGAGGCAAAGATGATTCTCCCATATGTAGACCTTGTGAATTAGAAATGAGTTTGCTACATGTCTTGTCACTCTTATTCTATCCACTCAGTGGCTGAACTAGCACAAAGCAAAAAGGTAAGTTTATGGTATGGGCTTGGAAATCAGACTCAGCGACCTGTTTTCCAAAACAGCTACCTATTCCAGAATTGTTTGGCATTTGGACAAGTGGGAACAGTCCATACTAGGAAACCTCCTCCTTGTATTATTCTTTGTGTCTTATATAGATTGTTGCAGCCAAATGATCCCCATTAATGTTGAAAGAGTGCTCCTGCTGCAAAAAAGCAAATAATAAAATAGCAACTCAACTAAAATAACCACATGTTCAGATTACTTTTAGACATGTCAAAATTATTTTGACAATAAAAGTGTTTTGGGTCCTTACACTAACCTACAAAGAACTTTATAACTACAGTCATATACATACATTAATCTTTCAAATGCCAGTGCCCTAAGTATAATACAATCATTCAGTCTTTAAGAAGCAAAGGCACTTGAACCCAATCATCTGCTAGTAAGTGATTAAAAAAGCTTTTCTATAAATGGCTTTGTAAAACTAATAGAATTGCAGTGTGCAGTTTAGCTGTGGAGGAAAGGCTACATTCATTTTACTTGCAGAGATACTGATGTGACAGTGGCTCCAATTAAGTGACCTATGATGCTTAGTTTGCCTTATCTAAGTCTGTAAAAGCACAATTAGATATTATACATAAAGTTAATTATTTTTTCTGTATAGCTTATTTTGAGGAATCTTAACTGAGAAATGTGATCAATCTGTGTGGTTTAATCATTTGGGATTCTAAAAGCTTGATAATAGTACATTTCTGGGAAGACCCTTTTTGTCTATTATTTTAACTATAAAGCTAACATATCAGTGGTTTTCAGGAACTTTAGCCAGCAGCAAAAGGATATACTGTGTATTTCAAATAGCAAAAAAGATGAATCTCTGTATGCAGTTCAGAGTATAACTTATCTTAGAAGGCAGAAAAGCAGAGGTGCTTAAGGGAGGTAGAGCAGTTGGCAACAGCAACCTGGGAAGACAAACATTGGAAGAGTTGTGAAGGAAGGTGGAAAGTGGAGTAAGGGAAGAAGGATAAATGAAGCATCAAGTACTGGACTTCCACCTCAGCAGGATTTAAACCAGATCAGGTGGTCAAAAGGGTCTAGAAGACAACTGCATTCTTCATAGGCACTTTATTCTGTCAGGGACGTCAGACTCTCTCCAGAAGCCAAAGTAGCTTGGAGGGAATTTTGTCAGTGTACTGCAGTGACAGCATGGATTTACACAGAGGAACAGCGAGTCCAGGAAAACACAGCCAAGAGAGCCATGCAGAACAAGAGCTCCGGCTGAAGAGACAAGTGATCTTCCTATTCCTTCTCGGCCGGAGTTAACTGGACCCCTTCTTACTGTGCATTACGTGGTGTTGCATGAGGTCCGGACGGTGGCAAGAGAACGCTGGTCGAGTTAAGCTGCCACAGCACGGCCGACGCAGCACAACGGGCTGGTCTCCACAAGCCTCCAGGAGAACCCGTACCGGCGGTACCTCCCGCCGCGCGCCCGGAGCCCACGCTGCCACGCCGGCTCAGGGGCGGCCTCGCGGGATCGGGCCGGCTGCGCGCCCAGCACTCCCGCCTCAGTTACCAGGTTGCTCCCCCGGCGGTCGAGGCTCCTGCGGCAGCGGTCACCGCCCGCAGCCACGGTCAAGCCAGTGAGGGAGAGGCGCGGCCTCTGTGCCGAGGACACCCGAGTGCCTGCGCACCGCCCCGGCGCCCCGAAGAGAGCTCAACACGGTCCCGGACTGAAGAGAGCAGCCCAGCCCGCGTCCCCGAACCGCCGCGCCCATAGGGGGCGCTGCCGCGCACAGCCGCACACCACATCCGGGCTCCGCCGAGGCGGGCTGTGCTGCCCCCACACCCCCTCACGCCCGCCCGGGGGCGCGGCACGGGGCCGCGGGGAGGGGCGGGCCGCGGGCGGTGCGGCACGCCGCTGGCCCTTTTCCCCGCTGACCCCGCCCCCCTCCGCCGGGCCTGCCGCTTCCGCCGCCGCTGCTTCGCGGAGGGAGCTGGCTCCCCGCGGCGCGGCGGCGCTCTCTCGCGCCCGCCTTTCCGGGGCGCGCTCTCGCCGGGCGGTCGGCGCAGGCGCAGGAGGGGGTTGGAGGAGGGGGAGGCGCGCAGGCGCGCCGCCGTGTGGGCGGTTGGTGGTGGCGGCGGCGGCGGCGGCGGCGAGGGAAAGGTGTGAGCAGCCGCTCGCGCGCGGCGGTTGGCTGGGGAGCGCGACCGCTGGCGGCGTGTTGCCTTCCCGCGCCTCCCCCCTCACCCCCCTGCAGCGGCCCCGCGCGCTCTCCGCTGTTCCCCCCACGTCTCCAACCCTCCCTCCCCTCCGCCGGCCGGGCCGCCGCCGTTGTTGGATGCAGGGCGGCGGTAGTAGTAGCAGCAGCAGCGCCGCGCGGAGCCGGGGCGTAAGATGGAGGGCCTGACGCTGAGCGAGGCGGAGCAGCGCTACTACTGCGACCTCTTCTCCTACTGCGACACCGAAAGCACCAAGAAGGTGGCGTCCAACGGGCGCGTCCTGGAGCTCTTCCGCGCCGCGCAGCTGCCTAACGACGTGGTCATGCAGGTAACCCTTGCGGGCTCCTCGCGGGGGCGGTGGGCCCGGGAACCGCCGCGCCGATACTGCCCGAGGGCAGGCAGACCCGGCCGGGGCTGCCGCCGCTCTGCTCTGCCGCGCCCGGCTCGGCCCTTCGGCAGGGCGGGGGTCGTCCCGCCGGCGGTGGCGGTCCGGGGCCGGAACAGTCGGGAGCTATTGTCCGGCGCAAGAGCCTGGCACCTGAGCCCGTGCAGCGGCGGCAGGCTGAGCTTCGCCGGCCGAGAGGAAAGGGCGGCGGGTGCGGCGGGTCCCTGCGCCGAGCACGCCTGTAGCAGCCCCCGGTTATGGGCTTATGGGGCCTCCGGGTACGGGGCTAGCAAGGGGCTGTTGGTCATCGCTGCTGGCCAAGTGCAGCAACTGGTAGGGAAGTGTCTTGTTTGTTTCGTGTCAGCAGAGGCCATCCGAAGCATGAGAACTCAAAAGGATTTTGGGGATGCGGGGGAGATTCATTCCTCAGTCTGCTGATGAAGAGCAACAGCACAGAAGGAAATCTGGGTTTGTATTGTTGGATGCCGCTGACACTGATCCACTTGATTTAAGCCATGCAGTCTTTTTTGGACATCGGTTCTCGGCAGGTATTGCCTTACCTGTAGTCATCAAAACATTTCTAACAATGAAAAACGCAGTGTTAAGAGTGACGCGGGCCCATGCTTGCAATATATATGTGCACGGTTTCAGCATTTACTTCCTTGGCCAGGTTACATCTAAAAGTTGTAGCAGTATTACAGAGCTCCCAACATAGAAGCGAGAAAATCTGCGCTAATGTGACTTGTGTAATTATTTGGGGAAAATATTCCCAATGAACTCTTCTTATGAACAGCTATTTGTAATAAATTCCTGCTTCTGTAGTTCTCTCTGTCCTTGTTCAGTACTTCAAAGTTTATGTCGTGTTTTGAGCTGCTGTGGGTAAAACTGTATCTAAGAAGCCATGCTGCCTTTTATGCAGTTTCATCCTCAGCCTAGTGAGATAAGCAGCCCTTTCAACAAAGCATTAAAGTTACTGTAGCCAGAAGTGCTGTACACAGATTTTGGCATTCTGCAGTTTAGTACCAGGTTCCAGGAGAATGGTTACGCTTACCTGTAGTGTGTTTTGGTTTCCTAAGAGTAAGTTAGTTATTTAAAATGAGTTTAAGATGCAAAAAAGTGGAAGAGGGCTGAATAAGAAGTGCTGCTTCTTAACTGGTAAAACTAGTAATCTCTTACTTGATGACTTGCTAGACTGGACTTAATGGTAAGAGCATCTGCATGCTCAGTATGATGAGTGAGATTTCTCAAGGGCCACCCACTGCTTCTTTTTGTGTGCGGCCAACCAGTTTCAGAAAAATCATCCTAGGAAAGTGAATGCTTGCATGTTTGTTATACTTAAAATCTATTTTCCATAGAACTTATCCGAATCACTGTACAGACAAAGTAGGGCAGTGCTAGAGAGTTTGTTATGTATGCATGGATGTAGTGTAAGAATTTCGAAAAAGTTGGAAGTACTTGGAATTTTGAGTACAAGTGGCCGCAGATTATATCCTTATTTGTTGCAGATGAGGTTAGATGTTTTCTTGCAAAGTAGATCACATTTGAAGAAAAGAAACTACTCGGGCATCATTCCATGGGTTCTGAATAAATGACCTTGAGAAGCAGACCTGGTTTATCACTGTAGTGATCTCAAGCAAAACCTTGAGTTAAAACTGCAAACAAGATACTAGATTGCCTGAGGAATGAGACTGTAAGTAACACAAAGAAAGTCAAAATGCCCATAGCAGCTTGACCCATTATGAATATCATGTGCAGTTGCTGTTGGTCGCCTGTAAAGTACCTTGTCCTTCCGAGGAAGAGAATTTAGTTGTCTAGTTTTTATGTTCTCCTTGAATTGTGGCTGTGTATCGGGTTAATGCAGGCATGAATGTAATGGAAGGGGGTTCTTTGAAGGGAAGTTGCATTTGCTGATGCTTTGGAAGTTGTGACTATAACTAAAACATCAAGATGATATGGGTTAAGAAATAAGGAAGCCCTGTGAAGGACATGGAATTTTCTTTTGACCACATGCTGCTGTGTTCTTCCCTGTTCCATTTGAAGCACCTGATGCTTGTGTAGATAGGAACTTGATTCAGTTACCCAATTGTTGTATAATCATGGAATGCAAGTGTAGTACCAGTCACATGAATGCTAAGTACCTTTGTAAGTGTGCAAAACATGGTACAAAATCATCGCTCTTCAAACTCACGAGGACCAAGTATTCCTGAGGAACTCTCTCAAAGCTTTTCCTCTTCAGTAGTAGAGTCCTGTAGATACCTTTAGGTAATTCAGAGCTGATTCCTTTGGAAATGAAAATTGGTGACAGTTGCATTTTTAGACCCATAACTTGTTCTGCTTGCAAATGTGTTGTTTGAAGGCTGGAAAGACGTACAACCCTTCCTGCAAATAGTTCTGTTTATGTGAAATCTGTCTTGCAGCAGGAAAAGTTAATACATACATCTAATCGTTGCTAATCATTCTCATTTCTGCCTCTAAGGGACAATGTCAGCTGCCTGTTTAATGGGAATAAATGGACACATGGAAGACTGAAACAGATACGGTTGCTGTATCCAAATCACATGCTCACAAAGCAACAAAACCCTGGAAAAGAAAAGCTCTATGTCCATTTAGTACACATCTACAAAAGGACAGCCTTACTACCAAACAAAAATGCCACACTAGAGGTTTTACAGCCTTAACTGCACATGTGAAAACACCAGCCTTTATTAACCCATATTTCTGCCTTTTTGTATGCATCATGGAAATTGGCATTAAGGTAGAAGATTTGCATAAAATAGTGAATAGAAATACCTGTGTTGGGATAACAAGTCCAGCTACTTCACAGCAGTTATGTGAGTCTTTAAATTGCTCTCAGGGTGTGGTTTCACATTGCAGCTAAACCAATGTAATTGTGAGTTGCCACTGAAGCAGGAGGTACAGTCTGCCCTCATCCATGTGCTCCTGCTGCCGCTTCTTTTTGTGAAGTCTAGTGCCTGTTCAGTGCTGCTGTACGCTGGCATCAGGGGCTGTGCGGGAAGAAAACTAATCATAGTTTTTTGTTGATTTAACTCTGTATCAGCTAACACTGGGGTTGAATGAATGTCAGTGCTGGTGCTTTTTCTAGAGCAATTGGGCATTTCAGTTGTGATCTAGCAGGAGTTTCATGGTAGCTTGAATGGGAGAAAGCTGGAGCTGGTTGGTGCTGGCACTGACGTTGATTTGAGCAGGCAGTGAGCTGTTACAGGAAGCTTGTTCAGCCGAGTGTTAGGGGGTTTTGTCAAGTTATTTTTCACTTGACTCAGCCGCCTGAGCTCATGGCTCAATTGCACGTGCATTAGTGTTTGTACTAACAAGTAGTATGACACAACACAAGTGATGCTGAGGAGCTGCCATCCATCCAGTATATGTATTTCAGAAGCTTTCCTTTGATAAAATTCTGGCCTGGTTCACTGCAATTTGTTAGGCATATTCCAAGAGTGTATCTTCTAGGTTAGCTTCATACAAAAGAAATCTAGTTGCCTCTTCTGGAGTGGTTGCATAGTGTGAACCAGAACAGTGAGGGTGATCAGGAAGTTGGCTTCATAAGCACATTCTACATCTGACCTAAAACCCTAACATAGCTATGCTATTGAAGTCAGTTCTTGGTACCTCTTTACTGGTGATGAAATTGCTTGAAAAGCTACAGTCAGACAAAAAAAATGAATTGTAACGTTCATTCCTTGTCTGTGGGATTAATATAATAGCTGTCCCATTTGTTCAATTTGTAGGATTCTTTCTTGGGTGATTTAATCACAGAACATTTTATGAACTTGCACTCTTTGGTTGTGAATCATAGAAACTTCAAGAAGCAATCAGTTGTGCATATGATACTCATCTGAAGTTTAGTCAGGGCATCTTGCTTTAAAATGCAACAGTATTATAAAGCACCAAGTACAGAAATATTTGCATGTACTCTCTCTAGAATGAATCAGTTGTCATTTTCAGTTTTGGCCTTGTGCAGCAGTGTTACCTGACTTCTAGTTTAGTGTTAGAAAGTCTTTGAAATGACAGATGAATCCGGTGATTATGCCCAGTTTCATCAATTACAGTAAAGCCTATTTTTGGCTCTTGTTAGCCAGTCTCAAATGTTGTTTTTTTTTTTTTTTTTTTCCCCTCCTTCATTTCTAAGGAGTCTTTACAGACAGGTTATTTTTGATTGTTTTGTGTCATTGATGGAAAAAAATGGTCTCTGGTTGTCTACCTCAACTCTGTCCGAGTTTACTGTCTTCACATCAAAAGTTGTAAGAAAGCACGTGCCTGTGATGTAGCTGCTTCATTGTGAAGTCCAGACTCTTGGTGTAGAGCCTCGCTTATTAGCTGCACTTTCTGCACTGTGCAGAAAAACAGCTAAGGTGCAAGCATGTGCAGCCTTCTGTTGTTCTTGGGGTGATAGCTTTTGGTAAACATAGGGAACAGACAACACGAAGTGGCAGTTTCCTCAGGTGCCAGAGTTTGTCTGCTGGCATATGGTGCAATTGTAATTGTAGTTATAATCCATAGCCAGAACATAGCAAAACAAAATTCAGGGTTCTTGATTTAAAATGCTGGCCTCTTTGTTGAAGAATGGGTGCCAAGAGAAAGGGATCTAGGCAAACAAAGTTGTTCACAAAGATTTTATTGTTGCAGTTAGTGTTTTGGTGAATTTTCCTACACAAAGACTGTTTATCAAATCAGTTGAGTTTACTAAATGCCAACTGCAAATGGAAGCTGAGCCAGGGCATATGCAGGATTACCTGTGTGGTGGAGACATGCAGAAAACTCAGCCTGATTCTAGTTCATTTGCTGAATTTATTATCTTTTCAGAACTGGTGGGATAAGAAGTTAGAATCTCTATAGGAGGCCTTTGCCTTTCTTTCAGTGATTTGGAGTATATTTTAAAATACATGGCATTTTCAGATTAAAAAAAAAAAAAGGTCTGCAGTGTAAAAAGCTTTCCTCTTGTAATACTGACCTTTACCTAATCTGCAAACAAGCCCAAATCTTAAAGTCACTTTGTTGAATGGAGCCCATATATTTCGGGTTTGTATTTTTTATTTTAAAATTTACAGCTTTTGTACATGACTTTTCAAAATTAGTTTAGACTTCTGAGGCAATATTCACAACAGGTCATTGTTAAGTCATTCTTGCAGTGTAGAAATATGTAACCGTACCCATAAAGTCTGGAGCTTTTTATGATTGTAATATTACGTAATTTATATAAAATTTTTATATATTTAAAGCATGTTTGTACATACATTATGCTGTATCTCAGATCTTGTTTAGGAAATAAAGAGTTGTTAGAAAGCTGTTGTAAATGCAAGCAGTGCCTGGGTCCGCAATTAAGAGTATCCAATTTGTGAAGTGTGTATTTTTTTCCCTTCAGATGTTACTGTAATAGAGTATTTTCCTCTCAGTTGAGCAGTAGGTTAGCTTTATTTCTCTGTAAAGATGAGATCTATAAGTAGTAGTCTACTTTCTGCTATTGCCAGAAATGGCTTTTAGTCTGCTTCGTATAATGTGAATTGTACTTTTGACGTTTTTGGTGAAAAAGCTTAGTTTAATGATGTTACCTTCACAGAGACTATAGTGGGCTGCAAATTGTTTTCTCTTTGGAGTTAATTAGAGTAATCTCATATCTCAGCAGTATTTAGTCAGAGAACAATCACTGTTGTTGAAAGGGAAAAGTTAATGACAAAACTTCAGGACTGTAAATTAAGTCTGTTAGACTTACATTTGTTTTCAGCTGATTTCTCAGTGTAATTGGTTTTGAGCTTTTGAAGTTCACTGGCTCATTGTGTATAGTCACTTATATAGTAAATAATTCCTTTATAATTCCCTGTGCCGCCACAGCACTTAGCTAATTTCAGGTATTACAGCTCAGCTTTGTTTGAAAACAGTTTCTTTTTTTTCATTTTTAAATGTGCCTTCAGATGGCAGCAGGGATGATTAATATCCATTCTGACGTGACTGGATAGAATTCTAGTATCTATTCAGAAATATCAGGGCCTTTGGCAAATACAGCTTAGAATCAAGTTAGCTGTAAAAAATTATGAATTGCAAACTTGATCTTTTTTTTTTTTTTTCTGTGAAGGTGATTCTGTTGTATTAGAAGTTTTGAGCACTTTACCCACTGCCTGTGAAAAATGGCAAATGTGCTTTCATTTTAGTCTTGTCTTCAGTAAATATTAGGGCAGATGCTGTAATACTGTAGGACTTTGCTGGCAGTCTCTATTACTTTTCAGTTATAGTTGCTTTCAAAATATTACTTCTTACAGACAAGTTTCACATCTGTTAGGTCATAAGTATTTGCTGTTTAGATTAGTCCTGCTTATAGAATCCCTAGACTTAAAATTGGAGTTCTGCTCTTTGCTTCAATGAATTTGAAGACAGAAACGAGTGTGAGAGCAATATTATGACTATCAGATTGTTCTTGCTGGCGCTCGAGCAGTGATTAGTGTAAGAATATATTTCCCTTTTTTTGTTTTTCCTTTACTATTTCTTTAGATAATAGGATCTTTAGAACATTAAGCCAGCAATGTAATTCTTTATAAACTAATGTACTGGGTTTGTACATTGTGTTTGTGACTTGCTTGTTTTTCCAGCCGTCATTGGTGTCAAAAGAGGTAAATAATCTCCTGCACTTGTTATACAAAAACCTCCACGTTATAACTTAAGCATGCCTATCCAGGATGTGTAGGAACTGTATTTTGCTAGGTTAAAGAACTTAGAAAAGGTGGCAGTCTGACCTGAAATTTTGGAATGGTTGACTTCTGACATCTAAAATGCTCCTGAAGTACAGTAACAGAACAATGAGTAGGCTCAGTTTCAAATTCATCTTCAGTGGATGACCAGGACTGAGCTATGTAACATGAAGCACTAGGTGCCAACTTACTCTTGCTTCAGACGATTAGTTGTTAATTTTGTCAAAATGTGCTTACTTCCGTAGTGTGTACAACTTGGGGTTTTTTGGTTGTTTTTTTTTGTTTGTTTGTTTGTTTTTGGGGGGGTGTTTTGTTTTTTTCTGAATTAGAATGTCTAAAATTGTTTAAGACCTGGTGTTAGCAGCTCTATTCTGAGTCTCAAATGTACCTCTGTAAACAAGCACTTCTTAGTTAACTGACCTTTGTTTAAACTTTGATAGGCACATTGTTAAGAATTGTAGGCCTTACTGGGAGGAGAGCAGTGCAAAGCTAACTAACTGATTAACATTGGTCACATTGATGCTCAAAGGAAAACAGTTTGAGATGGGAAGGTTAGCATAAAGTAATGGGCACAGTAGCTTCAGGTAAGCTTGTACGAAGTGCTCAGGAATAGTAAGACCAGATCTGAGCAGTCCTATTTAGCTAGGCTACAGCACATTCACTAATTCTGGGATCAGATAATGCCTTAATCTTCATATCACATTAGCAAAGAGAAGCACATGTTCATTTCTTACGTATGTTCTGGCATATTGATGAGAGGTCATGTGTGGAGAAAATATCCAGAAAAATAAGAAAATAATTATTAGCAAGGAACATCAACCACTGGAATGTTTTGGGTATAGAGAGGTTTCAGAGGAATCAAAATGTCTGTATGAATGCTGTTCTCTTCAGCATTTAGCTCTTAAGTAGGAATTTTGAGGGAAAATATTCAACCTAATGCTGCATGGCAGGAGCTTCGACAATTAGCCCATCCATGTGACCTCCCTTGTACTATTTGTTATTGGAGTAATGATTTGAAATACTAAATATACTATTGCTGCAAAATATCCCTCCTATGGCTGCTGCAGCTAGATGCTTTCTTGGCTGCTACTGATTTTTTTTTTGTTTGTTTCCAGAAGATACAATATCTTGAGTGTTACAGTGTGACACTGGAGTCTCAAATTGCCACAGACTGGCTCAGGCGTTCTTACTGAAGCGTTTCTTCATCTCCTGTTCCTTGAACTCTTCATGGCACCACCATGAAATAGACACCTTTGTTTTGAGGGCAATTCTTAGCAGCCTGGTATGTGACTGTCATTTGCTAAGGAGAGCTTCTTTGGGCAAGGTAAAGAAATCAGTTGGAGTTGTAAGTGCTCTTGATGTGACTTTTTGTTCAGTTACCTCATTTCTGCCTTTTCTGCCCCTCCTAAAAGCAAAGAACACAACTTTCTTGAGGCTGTAGTCTTGTAAGAAGTTTGGAGTCAAATGAACAAACTGTTAATGCCAGCCAAACGTTCCCGTGTGCCTTGTAGCTCCTGAGGTAGGTGTTGATTGTACAGTAGACAGATTCAGCTTAATAATCACAATAACTTTTTGCTGGCTTACTGAGTTGAAGAGTCATACTGTGCAATCAGATAGATGAGCAACAGTTAGTGCTTAGGAATTGAGGAACTGGGAAACTGAGAGCAGAGGAGGAAGGAGCTGTTTAGGTTAAGCTGTAATGTAAAATTGCATAGGAAGAGGAGACAGGTATGTGGAATAGCTCCTTTTTTTAAAAAGAACCTTTCTTTATGCATCAGGAATTAGAAATCATTCTTGTAAGTCCCCAGGCTGTCTTTTGCTGCTTCAGGTTTTTTTATTCCAGTTCTTCTTGCTGCTTTATTACCATTACTGCTTGTAAGGTACCTTTCTCTTGAGCACCTACTCTGCTGGAAGAACAGCAGTAAAGAGAATCTTAATGCAAGCAAAGAATGACTCTGCCTTGATGTCTTCCAGCTATGACTTTTTATTTGTGAGGATAGTAGTTGTTTTCTAGGTGAGTGTTCATCTGGCTGCCTGGTTTTTCCTCTGTTGGTGCCATTGAACATGTAAAAAAGGAATATGCTTCTTTATTCTGTTCTCTTTTAGCGGTTATTTGGCAATAATTTGTTTATGAATTATAGTCAAGTAGAATGGCCTGTGGCTCTAGATCTTTGGAGAAATATCCCCTGTAAATCAGCATCTTGGACTTTTTTGTAGTTGCATGTAGTGTGTATCTTGATTGATGGTGGTTACCATGTACTACCAAATCAAGAAGGGAACCACTGACCTCAGAGAGCTGTGGTGCTCTGCAGTTAAGATGCATGTGTGTGGGTTGTGACAGCTTTTGCAGGAGTTATTATCAAGACCACAAACTTTGATTGCAAATGTAAAAATCAAAGCTGCTGCATTAGGAAGTGTCTGTTAAGTGAGGCTAATCTACCATGAACATATATGCTACCAGGAAAAACAAGGAGATGCTGCAGACCGCTTTGGGAATGTGTTGATGTCAGAAGTTACCTAAAATGCAACTGGTTCAAGAAGTACTACAGCAGATGACAATTCAGTGTGGTCGGGTGTTCTTTTGGTGGTGGGGTTTTTGTGGGTTTTTTGTTTGGTTGTTTTTTTGGGTTTGGTGGGGGTTTTTATGTTTTGTTTTGTTTTTTTATTTTTTTTGTGTTTTTTTTTTTTTGGTGGTGTTCAACATTCATTTGTTAAGATACGTATTTTTCATGTGCATGTGTTGTAAATCAGAGTTTAAAGTTTTCAGTGCTTTTGCTGCTTTATTAACAAAGTGAAAACATGGCTCCAGATCTGACAACCCTTACTCAAGGTGTGGACACTCTTGTAAAACTGAGCCCAAAGTACAGGAGCAGAATCATTTCTATGAGACTTAAATATTGGTCATTCTTTTAACAGCTAATTCTTTATTTCTGATGTGAGTAATTCTGAAATTTAATTTGATTGAAACACATGTGTGCTTGAACCTGAAATGACCTGTGGAATAGGAAAGTTTAATTCCGGGTATCTATAGGGAGAATTGGTTGTCAGAGCTGATAAGTAGCTTTTTTCTCCTGTTGGTATTCCAGTAGTCTGCCTCCACTGTGGATATGTGAGATGTGAAAATCAAGGGCAGAGAAGTATTAGGAGAGGCTCAGACAGTAGGAGACTCTAAATAGTTCATTGCCAGAGAGCGTGTGTCATCTTGGAAGGCCTCCAATACTGTTTGGTTTATTTCTTTAAAGGCCTGTGTTCTGAAGCCAGGTTTATGGCATTGACTGACATCCATCTTCATGGAACTGTCAGTAAAACTTCAAAGGAAGACCTTACTATTTGTTGCGTACTATCGGTTATGCAACAAAGTGCAACAGTGTCCAAATATAACCTGGCCTGGGAATTCTTAGTATCAATTAATTAACTGTATTTACTACTGTGCTTCTGAAGTACCTAATAAGATAAATGTATGTATTATAGGTAATGTTATACTTGCAGTTCTGCACATGAACATTTCCTACTTCACACTTACTGCATTAAATATAGCAGTTCTTGATATCCTCCATAAATAGATTTTGCAAATGATCTTCAGATGGGATAAGACTTTTTAAATGTTTGTCATATGCTGCTATTAGTGCTGAAACATAGAATTCAGAGCAATACTCGGGCTGTTTCTTTTAGTGGCATTTTTTGTCCTGTCTCCAGTTTTTTTTCTTCGTGTGCAACATGTTTGTGGGGCCATGTGGAGATCTGGGTCAGAGACTTGACTAGGTTAAAAATAACTCATCAAAAGAAAGATCTTTGTCAATTCTCTTGTCTTGTTCCTGCTATGGAGTGCTGTCAACAACTGTTGCATCTGAGAAGCTACCTGTCAAGTGAGGTTTTCCTGAAGAAAATATAAAAAATCTTGAATAACTAATAAGTGTTGCTTTGACCAGTTGATGATAGGTGAGAGTTTGTAGTTAGAAAACTATGTCAGGCTGTGTGGTCTCCAGTTAGTGCGATAGATTGAGATAAATGAAGTGACAAGAACTGACCTATTGAACAGTGATTGCAGAGTAGCAAGATTAGAAGGTAACATTGTGAAGAAAGGAATGTATTCAACCTGTAAAAAAAGCGCAGAGAAGCTTTTTGTGGGTCTTCAATATGTAGTAATGGTCAGGGATTTTTTTCTGCTACAGTAGCAATGATTGGGAAGTGTTTTTTTCAACTTCCCTTACATACCCCCAGATTACATTAAACTGTACAGATATGGTTAACTTGTGTTGTGTCTCAGCTGAGTGGATTGCATGACTTCAGGAGAGCTCCTTTGTCGGAGAGCATATTCTAATACCCACTTTGAGATTGTATTCCAAAAAACTTGATTTGGAAAACATCCTGTCATATCTCTTTAATGCTTAAGTTTATGAAGAGCTTTAGAATTCTCATCAATGAATTGCTGCATATGGGGTACAGAATAATGTTGTTGACCTGATAGTGTGTTTAGGTTTAAACTGTGAATCAAAATCAATCTGTATTCGGTTACAATTTTATTAAGTAACCTAGAACTGAATGCAGGTGGTTATTTTAAATTTTTTAGCCTTTTTTTACCTGAAGTAAAACATTACATTTTTTCAATGCATTTCTTGGTTTTCATTAAAAGGTTGTTGTCAGTATGCATGGTAAAACTCAAAAGTCATGTACTGAGGACTAAAGCACAAGTATACTCATTGTCTGGTTTAACTTCAGTTTGTGTCAAGTACTGTAAAAGTGATGTGAAAACTTGTTTTGCACTTCTGGTGCACGGTTTATTTTTTTATTATATTTTTATCTTTACTAGGTAGGTAGTGTGCATGTTGCTTCATTTATTGTTTTACCATTGAGGTCATCCCTGCTTAAATACTATTGTACTTTTGCATGAATAATATTTACAGATAATGGACTTGATTTGCCTTGTGGAGAAATCTGGGGCCAGGGGGACTGTGATATTCTGGAGCACTCTCCCAGAGAGGTTTTCTCAGTTCTGGAAAGGGCATTTCACAACACTTGATAGAGATGTGATTTGTTCCCCTTCACCTGGCATTTTTAAGGGTTCTCAAATCTACATTTTTTTGGTTCATAGACCTTTCCAAGTTCAAGGACCTCTTATTTGAAACCTGTAAGAGTTCTAAAAGGTACGTGCTTGAAAGGGTGCCTGTTGTCAACATACTGCTTCCTGTGCATGTCTGATCTGTGCCAACTCCTGGTATTGGTGGTGATGCTGTTACTTCTTTGCAGTATGATCACTGCAATTTCATAATTTACTGCACTGAGGTTTGTTTAGTTTGTGTTTTGGAGTGAGTTTTTCGAGGGGGGAGTTGAAGGGGAGGGGTTATTGGGTTTTGTTTGGGTTTTTTATCAACAGCGTCTAGCAATTCTGGAGCTTCACGGAATCGTTGGCCTTAGTCCAGTTAATTGCAGTAGTGTGATACCAGGATCCTTATATCTAAGGAGATGAAAACAGTCATGGAGCATTTTGTTTTGAAGGTAGCTCTGTATTGCTTGAAGAGTTTAAGAAAATTCCTTATCCTCTCTCTTCCTAAGGAGATGAAAGAAATCTTAGTGAAGCAATCCCTATTTTTTTTATCTCTTCTTGTCCCCTCCTCCCGTCAGTATAGCTGACTACCTGTTGAATGTTTAAATCCTCCTTCAGGGAGATTATAGGTAGATACTGTTTTGAGTATGCTCAAGCATGCTGTCAGTGAGCAGGGGAGTGTCCACAAGCTGTTTGCATTTAATAATTTTACTCAACCTTCACTCATGTTTCTGATTGGGTTATATTCTGTGTTGGAAATAGAGGACTCCTTTAGCTGTCTGTAGGTGGATCTGACACCTACTTGTTCAGTAGCAGAAAGAAAGACATTATTTTCCGTTGGTTAGTGGGTTTTTTCTGTATCCTTAGCTTTTTTCTTTTCTTGATACTTATATCTGGTGTATTTTCTACATTTACATCTATTTACTTTGCATCCATGCTTGTCTTTCCTTTCTAATGCTTATCTGCCTTGCTAGCTTAATTATTGATTCAGGTTTTAACTGAAGTTTTTGTCAATCTGGCAATATTGACTAGCTCCAAAAGGGATAATTTCTAGTCTAGCACTGGCTTTGAAATTACCCAAAGCCATTACTGCCTAATGATTCCGTAGGTTATAAATACCTATGTCATTGCTTGCTTTCATAAGAAGCTTTCCCAGAATCTGCTCAGTTATTCATGTGTCAGTGCTAGGTTGCTGGATCCACAGGCTTTTTCTGTGTTGGGTGTAGTTAAGTACATGGACGTTCATTAATCTTCCAGGATACAATGCTTTAAAAAAATGAATTGTTCTTCCTGTCTTACTGGTTTACATTGCTAGGTGTCTCTAGAATCTTCACTGCTTTAGTTCTGTAAGTTATTTAAACTTAGCATTATTATTTTTGTCATTAGGAAGGGTGCAGGCAGTTTATTTTAGATGGTGATGCCTCAAAGTTTTTGACTGAATTGTCACCTGTCAATTTACACTGTCACTCCTTTCTTTGTGGCACTTCTTGTAGTCCAACCAACCTGTTGAAACTAGCATAGTGTATTCAACTATACTGAATTATTTTCTTTTAGGTAATGAACATTAGAAAATGCTCTGTTATCCCCTGACTTCTGTCCAGTTATCATGCTGCAGAAATACTGTAATGGGAAAATACAAATAAGACAGGTGCTGTAGAACACTGTGGGAAGTGTAATGCAGACATAGCCAAATGATTTAACTCAGCTAGCTTCTGTACTGCAGGATTTGAGCTCCATGTAGCCCTATACTGGCTGATCCTCTTGGGACTTGTGTAGGACTGTTTGTCAACTTCCCACACCTTCCTATGATGGCTTATACAAGAGTTTATGCTCATAATGTCCTAGACTCCTGATGCATGGTAAGGAAATATGCAAGCAACTTTTTGTTGAGCCATATCTAGCTCAGCTATAGTTAATAAACCCATCTGTTTGATTGTATGGAGTTACTGAAGCCCGTTTCCTGTTTCAGAAGTGCTGAAGCATACAGACTAACTTCTCGTGGATCATGTGGTTCAGTTGCTGCTACATGAACATGTAGTTGGCTTTTTCAGTTGGAACATGTCTGCAAGCAGGGCTCTTCTGCCCTTCAGAACTGTGTCCTTCAAAAGCTGGGAAGTCTTTCAGGACAGCTTTCTCTAAACCCAGCAACAGTACATCCCAGGGGTTAGGAAAATAAGCAGATGTATCAAGAGACCAGGTTTGTCAAACAGGGAATTTATGGCTGAGCTGTGGTGGGAAGGGTAGGAAGAGAAATTAGTGTCCATGGATGTAGATAAGGCTGAGATTCTCAGTGCCCTCTCTGCATTGATCTTCACGGACAAGGTCTCATGGGCCTTTGTGCCTGGAGATGGGTTGAAGGAGGAGAGAAACTAGTAGTACTACAAGAAAATTATGGCTCTTTTGAGAAATATCAAGTTCATGGGATTAAATGGGATGTTTCTGAGGGCAGAGAGAACTAGCTAGTGTCATTGCAAGCCAGCTTTCTCTTTGAATAGTTGTGAAGATCAGGGATGGGCCTCTGTGACTGGAGGAAGACATGCTGCAGCCATCTTCCGGGTGGGCAGGAAAGTTAATCTGGGGAACTACAGGCTGGTCAGCTGCACTTTGGTCCCTGACAAATTGTGGAACAAGTGCTTGTAAGCCATTTCTAGCCATATAATGGGCAAAACAGTAATAAGCATTAGCAAGTATGGATTTACTGAGGGTACTTGTCTAACATTGTCTGATGTGCTGGAAAGTGTTGAACTGTGGTTGAGGAGAGAAAAACAGTGATGTCATCTTCCTTGACTTCAACAAGCCTTTCACCATGATTGTCTAAGAGCATCCTTGTGTCCCATTTGGAACATTACAGTCTAAATCAGGCTGCTGTATAGGTAAAAAGACAATCATTTCACTTGGACTGATGTAGGATGTGTCATGCTCAGTATCTTATTGGTGACCTGGCACATGCAAGAATGCACCCTCAGCAAGTTTGCAGGTCTACAGTATGGAGGAATGTGCAGGCTGTATGTTAGAGTACATAGCTGCTCTCTGCATGGACCAAAATTTTTCACAACTCGCAACAGAAGACTGAACCACCTTTCTGTTATCTAGAACACTGGGGAAGAAAAGGGGAATAGTACACCACCGCTTCTTTGCTGCATTTCTTAAATGAAACAGCATCTGTGGCATTGTTTGGAGAACCTGAAGTTCTGCATTCTCCTCCAGTGCTTAATTCCATGCATGTATACATGGATACTTCTTTCTCTTTTTATGAATTCTTTATAGGTTTGTTTTATAAGTTCAAAGTTGAGCTATACCAGCATCAGAAATAGCTAGAAGGTATCATTCACAATTGTTTAGCTTTTTAACTTGTTATAAATTCTAACCTCATTATTGAAATATTTGGGAGAAATTTGGGGGCAGACCATTTCTCGAACTTGGTCAGTAACACACTCTTCAATTTTGTCTGAGAGTTATTTAGAAGTCTTCGTTTTGTGTTTTTCAATCACATCTGACAATATAATACTAAAAATGTTGAGTGCTGTTCCTTTGTTGTTGCAGTTGCTAAAGACAGGCAATATAGCTGCTATTGCCTAGCTAATTACTAGCTAACTTGGTAATAGAGACATAGGATGTTGGTTTTGTGTTCTTGGTTATTTGGGGTTCTTTTTGCTTGGGTGTTTTGGTTGTGTTGTTTGGGTTTTATTTTTTGAGGAACATGACTCCAGTTATTCTGTCTCTCACATCAATTCTGCAAAATGTCTAAAGCCTAGGTGAAAAAAAAGGGTAGATAGTTGGGGAAAAAACCTATGTTTTAGACTTGGTACTTCTAGTTGTCAGAGTATGCAATTCCTCACTCATGTCACATAATATTTAAGGTTTGCATGTGAAGTTGTTACTGAAAGACTAGGAAACTGTTATAAGCATTTAATGCAAGGCATGCTGGTCTTCAGTGTATGAAATCACCTCTATAGAGCACTTTGTGTTTTAAATTTTTTTGTACAAGTAACTGTGTTTTATTTCAGATCATGGAGCAATGTGGTGCAACAAGACTTGGCTATTTTGGAAGAAGTCAATTTTACATTGCTTTGAAACTTGTTGCTGTGGCCCAGTCTGGTCTCCCTCTAAGAGTGGAAAGCTTAAATACAGGTAAATCACAGGACTGAGGGGAAATGGAGTTGCTGAGCAGCATTATTATACTTGGCTCACAGATTTTTGTAGAGTGGCCTTGTAAATTAGTGGGGTATGTCTTTTTATGCACATTTCTGACTTAGAAAGATACTGTGGAGAGACTGTGAGGGAGTTTATTCTTGCTGTGCAAAAAATGATGTGAAATACCTTACTCTTATTCAGTAAAAGTATTGTTCATCATGGGGTAAGTGGGCAGCTACTACTGACCATTGTGTATGTGCGGGTTCATTCTGTAGATTACTAATGCGAGAACTTGTGTGCTACATCTTCTGAATAAAGTATTAATGGGACTAATGTGAATTGGAAGGAAAAGAGTGATGTGGCATTTGCAGGCTTTTGTAGTTGCTGAGCTTATGAAGCCTTGATTGCAGCAAATGAAAGGTTGTTTTTCTGAAGTCATATTCCTTCACTCTTGGCTTGACAGTTTTCTCCTTTCTTAGCACAGATATGAAGACTGGTGGTTTAAGATTTTTTTTTTTTTTTTTCCTAGTGAAAAACCTCACCTGTAAGAGATCTTTGAAGTCTGTTATCAGCCAAAATGCCTGTTATCCTGCTTTTCAAAGGTCAGCTGTGGTTGGGGTAGTGAAATAGGAGCAGGAGAAAGGCTTTAGGAAGATGGTTCAGAACAGCAGAAAGAGATTTGTTATGAGGCTCTACTATAGCCTTCAGAGTGACATAAGCGGATCCATGTCATTGCTGCTCTGTAAGATGAAAAGAGACTTGGGAAGATGAAGTAGTGAGTTTTAAGCCACTGTAGCTTTTTGCAGCATAGTACATGACTCAGAGCTGAAAAATATCTTAGGAGCACAGCTTTGCATTGAGGTGACTTCCCTCGTAGATTTTACGTCTGTAGAAAGCATTTTATGATAGAATTGGTATATAGTAGTAATTAAAAGAAAGCTTAGGAGTTTTTTATCGAAAGCATCTAAATTAAACAGCAGTTAAGGATTGTTAAAAGCAATCTAATAGGGCTGAAGTATTTGACAAAACTATAAAAAAATGAGAATCATCATGTATACTTTTACAGTTATGTTTATTTGAGGATTGTACAAACAATATGTGCTACTTTTGTCAGTGGTTTTGTATTTTTTTTGGAGAAGTGCATGGTTTCAGTCAATGTTTTGGTAGTATTCAAGTTCCTTTCCGTTCATAACCTACCCTGTGTTTATGAACCTTTTTTTCTGATGAGTGTTCCCACATTTTTCAGCAAGTTGCAGCAGAATGCCCTTGAATCAGAAAGTTGGAAAGGGTTCTTTGACTCTTAATATCTGATAGAATTGGGACTTTATATAACAAGTGTGGGATTTCTCATCAAATGCCCATTGGAGAAGGCAAAGACTAAAATCTGTGTATGTAGCTTTTTCCAGTTTTTATATGGTTTATTTTAATGCAAGATACCTCAACTGGAAGGAGCTTTTGTATTTAAAAAAAAAATAAAATCAGAAGAAACTTGAAGGAAGGAATTAATTCTAAACAATAAAATATGTTGTTGTAAAATTAGCAGCCATTGGAACTTTTATGATTTAATAGGTTTTCTTGATTCACAGCGATGCAGAAAATTATTCCTAGAAGTCTAGAAACCATTGCAACTATTTCCAGTAACTGGTTCCAAACCTACTAAATACATCAAGTACAATTGTCAGAACATTTATTTTTGCCCTAACTGTTTTTAGCTTTGGCTGTCTGTTGCCTTGGTTGCAGTGGTTCCAGTCCTGTCTATGAAGTTCCTGCTTCTAGGATGATTCACGTGTTATGGCAGCTACTAAATAGCTTAAATAGAGAAGGCTGAAGAGTCGTAAAATGATTCTAAGCTTGTGTTACCTTCCTTTGAAAACTGGCTCAGCAGGCTGGCTAGCTGGATTCTGCCCACAGTCCATCTCCATGAAGTCTGGAAGAGGAATTGTTAAGAGCCATCCCAAGCTAAATCATACATTCTTTCTTTTTTCAAAGTAAACCAGTTACAATTAGTTAAAGCTTATATTTTGGGACATCTGCTTTTTAACTCTGCATTCTATGCATGTTTTATTCCATGATTTATTTTTTTTTACTGTTATTCCCCCTGTCATCTTGGTATTTTCTCTCCCCTTCTCTTCTTTCTCTTGCTCATTGGTTCACCATGTGTCTCTTCAGTAGACCAGAATGTGAGTTGCCAAGTGCAGATTACAGTCAAATTTTGAGTACTAAGTCCATCCAACACAAGTGTCATCCAGTTGATTCTTGGTTAATTAAGTACTTTTTTGATTACTCAGATGTGCAGTGTAGTAAAAATACTAATTTAATTATTCTGCTACAAGCCTCTAAATCTGTTGTTCCTTTGCTGTCCCAGAAAAATTTTCCTTCCAGGAAGCTGAGAAATTAATGAGCCAGTGTCTACTTCAAATTAATGTTTATTTTCTAAGTATGGAGTGCAGTTTTTGGTGGAGGAAATTATCAAGGATGTCAGCATAAAAAGTACAGAGAACTTTCTAATTTATTCAGTATCAATATTCTGTTCATAACAGTATCAATCATTCTGTTGCGTTTATAATTGGGGGATTTCTGAATGGTAACAGATGTTGTGGTGTTGAAATGAGGTTTTTCTGCTGTATGGGGAAAAGACAGTAGAGGTAAAAATGGCAAATTTCACTCAGTGATGCAGAAACTTAGTACAGCAAGACAAACCTGTCTGTCTAGTTTTGTCTTTATCTAGTCTTGTTTTTAAAGAAGTCTGTACAGTAATTTGTGTTCCTTCTGAGCCTTCTATATTATTTTGTGAATTAGTGCTAGATAACTTACGCCAAAGCCTTGTCTTAGAACAACTGGTTGCATAGATTTGCATGGAATTGCATAGATTGCCAGTTGGGTGTTCTAGTGTCTATGTTTTATCCCTTGTTTTTGCAAGCATACAAATTTTCACTTTTGTATGCAATGACTTTTTCACTGTTTGGCTGTAGTTCACTGTTTGGCT